>JAWLRI010000251.1:3996284-4041284 GCA_034781795.1 Crypturellus tataupa | reverse complement strand
TCTCGGACAGTGAGATGAAGGGTAGTTCAGACTGTGCCACACAGTTCATACAGGAAGACGTCTTCATGGATACTTTAATACATTATTCAAGTCTTAGACATGCTGTGCCTTTGAGTACATTTCAGGTACTAATTAGAATTAATAATTCTATTACTTTTACCAGTGAGTATCATATCCCCAATATACCTCTTATTTGTGAACTGTTTTCTATTAACTCTTTGCAAGTCATTTATAAAGAGAACTTTAATATTTAAGCATGGCCAAGTTAATGTCTGTGACAGAAGTCTGACATCTGCAACACCCAGTTTCAAAGCAGAGGCTGCAGCCCCGATTGAAGCAGTTCAGGGAGAAGCACCCCAGGCCCCTGCTCTGCTCCCCAGGTTCCCCTGACCTCGGGCAGAGTACCCCAAAGGCTGTTTTTTTCCCACGCTCTGTTCTTTTCTCTTATTCACCCCCATTCCTCCCCCAGTATTTTTTCATTAAATGAAAACAGATGAATTCTTCTAGAGACATTCCTTGGAAACTCCAGTGACTTATAATTTTAAAAATACTTTAATAATTATGTTGCAGAATAACTCAGCACAAAGGCATTAAGCAAACAGAACTGAAAATTATTTTTTCTCCCCAGGATTTATGGCCTTTCACTTGACATAGAAATGATAACAAAAATCTACCAACACCAAAAAAAGGGATGGGCAACCTAACACTTAGTAGAAGCCTTCAGAAATATCTCAGGAGGAGAAAGCCTGGGCAAGGACAAATCCTTGTCCTTTCAATGAAAAGAAAATCTCATACATACAGCTATGCAAGCACACTGCCCATGACCAGTTAAAGAATTCTCTCTTAAGCAACATAAAACAAATCTGAAAAAACATGTTAAGTAATTGATTTCATAAATAATCTAGACAAAAACTATGTTAAAAAAATTTTGAAGTGATGCAATAAGGTCAGTCTCAAAAAAAAAAAAAAAAAAACATGATGTCCATTCATGTCCTTCCCATTCAGAGGTGAAAAGTTACTGATAAACACACTATATAGAAGCACTTGAGTCTTTTGCCAAAGATAAACATGAAATAAACTATGGATAGATTAATACTTGAGCTTTGCAGGACTCAGTATTGCCATGTTCATTCCTTTTCTGCATTTGTTGTATGAAAACAGCAAATGCAGACTATCCAAAGAGTTGCATGTCTTCCATTAATGACAGTGAGCATGTATAAGCATAATGTAAAAAACAACAGTTCCAGAACTCTGCCCTGACCTTCACAAAGGCTCCCTACCCAGGAGCTTATTCATCCAATGAAAAGATTAACTCATTGAAATGTTACTAGTTTCATAAACCCTTTTAATGACTTACTCTTTGTTCAGGTGTCAAAATAAAATGCAAAGCAATATCCCAGCCTTGCATAAACTCAAAAGGTAGACTTTATTAAACCATAGTTATAAAATTTAAGGATAGAAAATGATGAGAAATGCCTTCTTTTCTGGCATTCTCTATTAAACATATACATATTGGCAAAATATGCACCTTTTGCACTCTGCAGATACACCATAGAATTTAGTCCTTCTGGGCTGGAACTCATTAAGCACCCTAGGAAAATACCAGTAAATAAAAGTTGGCTTTAGCATATGGATGATGGAGCTCTCCAGTAACATGGTGGGAGAGAGATCCAGCCCAGACACACGGTGCTTGGAAGATGCACCTTGCACATACACAGCTGAAAGGCAGCCCCAAGGGGAGCAAAGCCCCGGGGCCCCTCCCGAGCCAGACTTACTTGGCCGCTCTTCAGCACCAGGGCCCTTGCGGAGCTGTGACATGGGACACCCCGAGCTGGCAAAGCCGGGAATTCCCTCCTGCACAGAGGAAAGGAGAGATTGTCCTGTGGAAGAGCACGCTCCTGGAAGCAGCAGGGATTTGAAGACAGCCCTTTCGTCCTCGGTGTGAAGGTCTCCCGCAGACCCTGCAGAAAGCAGCAGCCAGACAACACACACAGGTTCCTCGTTCCTCCCTGTCACCTGGGGGTGGTGACAGCCCTTGGCTCATTCTTCAGGGGGCATCAGCTGACGTGGAGATCCGCAGGTGTCAGGGAGGCTGCAGCTCCAGAAGTGCAGCCAGAGCGGGGCACCAAGCTGAGCACTGAGGTGCTGACCTACAGCAACACCGACACTCCCATTTACTAAGCTTTTTGTTATCTGATTATTTTATCAAGCCACCTCCTCAGTCCAAAAGCAATGATGCAGAATCAGCATTAGTATCTTTGAGGGAGGGCAAAAGGCGAGCAAGATCTGTTCTCATACATTTGTTTTGCATATTTTTGAGAGTTATACAACTACTTTTGCAAAGCAATTTCCTCACTTTCAGCGAGAAACAAATCTGATTTCAAAAATTTTAAATCAGCAGGGTTGGTTTGCAGGGGTTATTTGCACCACTTATTTATCAAAAATAACTAGAAAACGTTTTTAAAACATCTTCCCAAACTGCACAAATAGCAATGTGACATGGGCTGTCTGTTTTACTTATAGTATTTTACTATTTCATATTCTGAGCAAACAGAGAGGCTATTTTCCCCAGGGGTTCAGGAGGGCATACTATTTCATTTCTTCAGAAAATTGTTTCTCTGGATTTCAATCTTTTTAGCCAGATATGACAAAATATAATATCAAGAACACTTATGCTTTTTATCAGCTCTATTTTCAAAGCATAAATAATAGATCAGTATACATTTAAGTCAGGTGACCAAGTCTTATTTCAGAAATCAGAGAAGCATTTTACAGTTTTTAAAAGACACTGTTCATTTTCACAACAGTATCATTATGCCTTTAAAATGCTTTCAAAAGACCAATCTATAAGCATGGAGTGATTTTGAAGATGTTTCACTAGTGTTAATAATACCTTACTCAGGTGGCATTCAATTTTCTGAATCCTTGGGTTAATGAGGCAAATAAATCAAAATTAAATTGGCCTTGGAAAAAAATTCAAACAAAATTGCATCCATCACATTATAAATCCTGAGACTCTTTCAGTACCGTTCACAATTGCTAACAATATTCTAGCTCACAGGATCATTACACTTATTCAGAATGTATCTTGTGCAAATTCTTAAGGTAATCAAGATTTTTAAAATCAAATAGATGAGACATCTATTACTGAGCGAACATAACATCTTATTATATTACATCAGGATTTTTCACAATAAGATGCACACAGTTTTAGCCAGGTAACTCCCATTAAGTGTCCCTAAACTTCAGCTGCCCACCATTTGTTCAGTCATCTAATAAACTTCTTTCAGGAGGATTTCACAACACTAAGTTCTAAGCCTTACAATAAATAAATAAATAAATAAAATAATACATTCTGCATCCAGACTGTCATTGAATGTCTCTTAAAAAGCCTCATCTATTCAAAGCTGTAGCCAAATAGATCAAGCAAGCAGAAATGCTGGTGTTTTTGAAAAAATATTTCTACTAATATTGTTACAGCAGAAAGTGAGAAATATTATATTTGCTACTTTTCCTTAAATAGGAAATGTATTTTCCAGATACTGTAAGAGGGATTTTACTACTCCTGGGGAATACCAATATTGTCTGCTCTTTGAAAATGGTTAATATTATATACTACTATTTAGAAGGAAGAACTGAAGATGCCAGGGTTCCCATGAGAGGTGGTAAATTCAGTGTGGGCAAACACCAATCAGCAAATCCTCACTTGCAATGATACCGCAATTGCCAAGGTCTTGCCATTTTTACTGAAGTATCAAACGTGCTTCTCCACTCAGCTATCTACAGGCATCATTTCATGCTTTTACGGTAAGTAATTGTCCTATAAAAATAGAGCTTTAATAGCAAAGGAGATTTTTGCACTGAATTCTTGCATCCACAATCACTTACTACGTCATCAGCGCACACAGTAACTTGCTTTGAAAACTGATTTTCAGTCCTTTTTCAGCTCAGGATTTCTACATACAGACTATTTACATTTTTAATGGGAGATTTTGTGCAGCAAAGTTGTTTCTTACAAAATAAACTAATAACTTTTAACATCTAAAAATCAATGAAAGAATATTCAAAAAAAATTGGGGATTTCATTTTGAACTAGAGTTCACCTTACACAGCACAAGATTAAGTAACAAGAAACAGCACAAAAACATTTTCCCACACATGTCTTCCTTGTAGCTTTGCAGAAAAGTCTGTATGACTGGGACTAATATCTGCAATGATATCTGCAAAAATCTACTATATTTGCTTGCTTTCCCTCACAAAGGGGGAACAAGACTACAGGTAGTGAAGAATTTGTTGCTAGAAAGCATTAGAAGATCTGTCAGCCAAGTTGCTTCTATTTTGAAGAAACTTGTGTTAGTAAAGTTTTCGGGTTTATGATCAATTAATGGCCAATGTGTACGTACAGAAAGCAGGTACCCTCAAATCCGGCTGTGATAAAAATAAAACTACCCTAGGAAAAAAGTTACCCTTCTCTGACAGCTTAAAAATCTCCTATTTCAAATGTGTTGATTTCATCTCTGTACAGAAAAGAAACTTTTCTCCTAGGCCCTGAATTACAAATTATAATCTTCACTGAGGAAAAATGCCAATTCATAAGCATTCTAGCAAGCCAACATGCTCAGTGTTCAGCTGCTGAGAAAACTGATATTTGAGCAGAACAGTAAGTTGTACTGCACATTATTCCTTTGAGTTTTGTTCATGACAGACATCATTGATGAAAAGTCACCACTCAATGGTTACTCAAACGCTTGCTCAGAATAGCATAATAATTTTCTTCTGATTTTTAGTCCACAGAACAGAAGCTATACCTGGCACCAACCCTCCTCTTACAGACCTGCAGAGGCTTCACACTCCTTGGCCATGGAGCTTGGATTTGTGTTTTTATAGAGTCTACCAGGTAGTGGTTGTGCACTATCGTTATCCAAATAATTTGTAACCACAGGTGAAGGAGAACATTGAAAACTAAACCAAATGCATTTTGATTTGATCAGGGAAAAAAAATATAAAACACTGCTAAAGCAGAAAAAAAGCGTCCTTCTAAATGACCATAGTGCAGGTCTAATGAGATTCTCCCATATTCTAGAAGATACTCAGAAAAAAAAAAGCAGGTTGACTTGCTATTATCATGAATGCAGCTACAGCTTATATGAGTATTCATGGGAGCTACATGAGGCAGTGACACGTTAACCGCTTGCAGAATCGGGCTTTAGCCTTAAATCAGAATATGAACATTGTATTACCTCAAAACACAAAACGGGATAAAAAAGATTACCCCAGAAAAGTGTCTTGTAAAAGCTAACGGCGCAAGAGTCGGAACTCTCTCCCTTCGACTACTGACATAGTGCTAATTTAAAAGCCAAGATTCATTTGAAAAATAATCACCTGTAAATCAAAGAGTCTCCAAAGATTAATTTCTGCATTTACACTATTTGCAAAATATATTCAACTTAGAGACATCCTTTTTTTCCTGAAATAATTGCTTACGAGATAAGAACTAAAACACAATCTCAAGTGTAGTAAAGGTAATTGCTGCACTTACTGCTCGTGTCATGTTGATGTATTACTATGTATCAAAGGTCACAGTTCTGTACTCATACATTATCAAATTTGAAAGAGCAATATTCGATTCTGACCAACCTTTAAACTGCCCAGAATGTGTGTGAAAATGGATGTGGGGCTAACTTGGATTTTTAAAAAATGAACCCATGTTTCGGAAGCTGAGAGGTCAATCAGCTAGAATGACAGGGTTAGGTGTCAGTTCTGCACGTCTAATACTCGCTTAGATTATCAATGAGGTGCACTACACTGATCACAAGCTAAAGCAGTTGTGCTAATGAAAATGAAACAGTGTGAAAAAAATAGCTAACACAGGCCTGTGACATAGGGCAGTGCCTTGTGGACAATAATGCAAGAATAAGGACATAAATCACCATTTAGATACAATAAAACCTATAATAACTACCCTGAAATGAGCATGTTTATGGAATGGGAGATTTACAAAAAGTCACAGTCTTCAGAATTCTACTTTCTCCTCTGAAGTTGCCACTCCAAATTTTTATATTGAATCAAGGCAGGTTTTCAATGCCTCTACTTCACTGCGCGCACAGAATTTTGCAGCCTTATGCCAGCCTGACCTTTGAGAGGAGCTGCCTGTGCGTGCCACGTACCAACAACTTTCACAATTGTTTGTGGTGCAGATAAATTGGTCTTATCAGAACTTACTCAAGCCTGAACGACTTCTGTTTTCTACCTAGTACATGCCGTCTTAAAAATTGTTACTAAGCAAAAAGCAACCTAACTCTTATTTCAGTCATCTGGATCAGATACATAATCAAGAGTTTACTCAAATATATACACAGCAAGGACTGCACATATTTGAATAAGAAGCAATATGCTTTATGCATCTTTTAAAAGTTTGTTAAATTGAAAAATACATTTTGAAAGGGAAGCACAAGCTTACATATCTTCCCAGTTGCAAACAGAATACCTAAGAAATTTCACAAGTTTATCAGACTAAATTCACAGTAATCAACATTACTGGTTTTAATGGAGCTTCAATTACAGTAATGCAACTGCTGCTCAAGATCATAGCCAAGATGGAAATGATACTTTTGAAATAGGCTATTCATACTGCATCCTATATAAACACACAAAATCTTTATTAAAGCAACAAGGCTATTCAAAAGAGAACTGAAACATTCCATAAATAGATTATCTCCATTTTAAATAAATGCTTAGTGTACAATGAATACAGACTACACAACTACCAGCATTGTTGAAAAATACTAACTTTCACATTTCATCTAAAATCTCATTTGTAATAGCTTTCTTAAAATGGATTTTATGGTTTTGTAGAATGTTTGTGTGCTGAACAATTCATAATTAAGTTTCTTCAGTTGAGCAGAGCTCCTTGAAGCAGTGCAAGGATTTAGAAAGCAGAACATTTCAGGATAGCTGGAAGGTCTTTGCTACTTCAGAATTTTCTACAAATCCAGCATCTTAATTTTCATTTAGGCAGCAAAATGGAGAGAAAAAGAGAGAAAGAAAATCACTTCAAATTATGCTACAAATTTAGAGCTGAACTTGAATTTGCAATTGTCTAATTCTGTCTAAATGTCTGATCTCCAGTATCTGCATCCACTCTCTCCTATATCTATATATTTTGCTGCATGAATTTAACTTCTGCAATCTTCCTTTTGCAATTTATTCTTATCACACAATAAAAAAAATACATGATTTCACACTGGGAAAAAAATTACTAGCTGGAAAATATTAGTAATTGCTTAGTAAGAGTTCTTTGTAGCCTAATCCTAGGTACCTACAGAAGCAGTACAGAAGTAGTACACTTGTTCTCAGTGTCAATAGTACGAAATACTAGCACTACAAGAATTACAGTCAGGACCTCCCTTCCCTGTAAAAATTAAGTCATAATCAAATTGATTTTATGCAACCTTGAAAGGGATATATTATGATTCAGTGCTTTAGATTTTTTACTGTTGCCAACTTGGACAATCTATCAAGAATCTTAAGAGTTTGCTTTAATCTCAAAACCCCATCGTTCGGGAGCAAATTATTGCATAATCAATATGTTTCATTTTAAAGCCTTTCTCTCTATCCTGCCCATCATACACATCTCTAGGTCTTATTCTTGCAGAAAAAAAAGATTGAATGTGACCTGACAGGACCACAGAGAGGTCCACAAATCAAAAGCATATCAAAAAGAAGTCACATTGCAGGGCAGCAGGGGTTTTTTTGTTGCTGTTGATGTGTGGGTTTGTTGTTGTTGTTGTTTTGTTAAAAGCTATGGCAACTTCTCTTCTTGATACATAAGCACTGCCATCCCCCTAAAAGACCAACTGTCAAAAAATTTCTGCCTACCTAGAATGGGTTTTTAACTCTGGTGAGTCTAAATGTACTTCATGCTCCCAGTTTTAACTCACACTAGTAGATTCATGAGTACGGTATGTTTAGTCCACTTCTGATGGAAGTTTAGCTTTTCCACTAAAGAAATTAAAACATGTTACTGCGCAACAAGATCTGGAAGCCAACTTTGCTACGTCAACCAGCCCAACAGGAACATTAGTAATAGAAGGTTGGATGTAATTCCTCCCCTTCATCACCCTCCACAAACTTGAAAACTGAGAACTTCACCTCAAGACCATGGTCTGTCCTACTCACTCACCCACAACCACAGATCCACAACTGCACATCAAATATCATTAAGCTACTGCAGCTCAAGACCTATAACTCAGTATTAGGCAGAAGTGTTCTTCCTAGCCTTTGAGGTTTCATTTATTTTTAAAAATAAGTAAATACTGTTATAGTTTCACTAGACCTAGAATTAGAAAAGACTTTTTATGCTATTAAATACTTTACGTTTAAATAAGAACAGCATGTCTACTGCTATGTCTAGTAAGAGATAATGCCCTTACCAGGGTAATCACTAAGGTGAAATAGACACCCTTACTTTCTGAAGTTATCCTTCTCGCTTATTCTGGCATTAATTCTAAAAAATGAAAAAGTTCCTCTGATGTCATCTGTTCTCACTTGCAAATACATACTTAGCATTTCTGACATAACAAACCATACTAACCTGGGCTAGTATGCCAGTCTGCTACCTGTTCTACAGGAAAAGAAAAAAAAGGCACTTTCAGATCTTCCCTTATTTATCAGTTTTGATTAACACCTTGTCCTTCTATTCTGTCAGAAGGAAAATACCATTTTTGCAACAATTTCACCTGTCATTCTTTAATTCCTTCTTTTCATTAAATTCCATTTCTGTACCATATGCAGTTGAACTCTCTTGTTCTTGCCTCCGAGGCACTTATATGTCTCCTAGTTATGTCCTTTTGAAAACCTCTGTCCCACTCATCAATGAAGTCAGCATCAGCTTTAGTTTCTTTTCCCAGGAGCTTCTGCTTTTCCTGCTTATAGACTGAATGGCTTTGAGACAAATTAAGCTGAAATCCTGCTGTATGATCCCTTTATATCCCTACATGTCCAAGGGTAATCAACCAGTTGACCAAAGTGATTGTGTTCTCCTTAAAAATAAGGCTTACACTTCCAAGTAGCATTCTCCCTCATCTCATCTTAAATACTCTCAAGTTTATACACATTTGAACTACTAATTTCAGCTTATTCTGAACTAGAACATTACTTTGTCTTTTGTGAGAGATTCAGCCAGGATGATTCCTCTTAAATATATAATCTGCATTTGAGCAAGATGAGAACTCTTGCAGTTATTTCTAGATCAGTATCTCAGAAGCATGGCACAAACAAGCTTAAGTATTACTTAAGTATTACTTACTTTAGCCCATTTCAGAATTTTTCTCCTCCTTCAAACTACAAGAAGGGGCTTAAACAATATCTATCATATGGCAAGGCTTTTAAAGGTACCTTTAAAAGTATTTAAAATGCATACAGTATGTTTAAATACATTTTGGGAATCAGAAGAAAATTATCATATTTGTTACATTTACCCACCTTCTTCCATCTTTCTTATCTTTTAAGGGTCAGTCTAAAATTGGGATCAATCACTGAATTCCTGTACCTTTTTATTCTAGAGACTCCTTTCATGTTTTCAGAGTTGCAAAAACATGACCAATTCTGGCCACACACAGTCTACAAACTGCAGTTCACTACAAGATATGTATGGGTTCCAGTCCAATTTTTGTTGGGCAGGCATCTATTACTGATGTTTAAATTTAAAGATAGATATCTTAACTTCCAAATTCTCTGAAGTAGTTACTGGAAATGATTTCTAGGAAACATTAATCCTTACCGCTTTTTCTGTATGAAAAGACTCTGAGAAATACTATCCTGTGCTTACAGCTTCTATATTCTTCTTCTCAAAAAATGCTACAGAGTTCTCATAAGTCTAGGTTTCATGCATTTAGGCAAGTATTTGTTTTCCCGTCAGACTGACTGTTTCTACTTGATTTTTCAGTGACATACTAAATACAATCATTCCTGTTGCAAGTTGCTAATGTCACAGTTAAGCATGTTGAAAGAAATAATACTTCCCTTGACCATCCCATGCAACATACCAATTCTTTTCTTTCAGAAGGAAATGAGATGCCCAACAATTTAAGACTTGATATAGCAGAAAGTATGTTTTCTTAATCAAAGGCCATTTAGAAATATGCATCTTCCAATAACAAAATAGGTCATATGAACAGGTTCTTTTCTCAGCTTGTTTAGAAGATATTATATACATACAGCTTGATGACTGCATCTCAAGGGGAGGGCCTAGAATACTCTAGACATGAGATTTTTTTCAAGGGAATTTATATATGGGCCTAGAATACTCTCAAATCACCAAAGTTGTAGCAATTAATATTCCTAATGGGGATCATAGCATTAAATTTTCTTGGTTTCTGTATTATGAAGAGAAGCACATCCAATAGCCTACTGATTTCATTTGCCACACTATCTTGAGTTTTTTTTATAAAAGAGCCTTTACACAGATCATCTGTTAATGTACAAAATAGATTAATATTTGCAAGTCTTACACAAATGCATAAAAAATTGGAAATTGATAGATAACAGAAATTTCAGGTTAGAAGATGCATACTTAAAATACAAAGAATATGTTCCCCTATCACTTTGTGATAGGTACTTTTCTCATATTCAGAGGCAACGTTTGGAAGAAGAAAGGTTTGGAACGTGAAGAAAACAGACCAAGATACTCACAAATTAAACTGTTACTTGTTTTTACAAATTCTTCTGTATATCATGTAACCAAACATCTACAAGTACTCTTTTAATCACCTGCCTGCATTTTATTTATCAAAACTCCTAAAGAAGAATATAAATTGCAACTAGTTAATCAGATTTTATTTAATCTAAAAGCAGACCTCCTGAACTTCATCTGAGGGTTGAGCTTTTAAATTAACCTGAAAGAATCAAAAAAGAAAGCACATAATTGAAAAGAAAATACTGCCTCTCTCTCTCATACTTGGTTATGGAATGTAAGGTCATATTTAGAAATACACTTCTTGCAAAGGGTGCTCACATTATGATTTTACCGGCTTTATATTTTATCATATGG
Organism: Crypturellus tataupa; assembly: GCA_034781795.1. Classification (NCBI taxonomy): domain Eukaryota; kingdom Metazoa; phylum Chordata; class Aves; order Tinamiformes; family Tinamidae; genus Crypturellus; species Crypturellus tataupa. Next base: position 4,030,234 of record JAWLRI010000251.1, on the reverse strand, counting down.
GTGCCTCATTCCAGTCAAGATTTCGGTCTGGATTCTCAACTATATCTGGACTCAGACATGACATTAAGTGTGCTTAGCTTTAAAAATTTTTACGTTTGAAAAGTACAGGTCTACAGTGATCCAGCAACAAATATTGTACGTTGTCTAAAAAAAAACAATCAAATTTTAAGCAAAGTTAGAAAAATCCTTTGATAATTGCATGTGTTTGCCCTATTGATAAACAGTTTATGCTATTTTAGTTTTACGGAAGCAATCTTAGCTATATATGTTCATGAGCCACCAAAAATGATTTTTTTTTTCCAATTTTCACAAAGCAACTGAGGCATAGATGTATACACCAGATTACAAGTTTTCTGAAATTCTAGGAATCACAAAGTAAATATTGCTGCTACATATCTTTATTTTCTTTTAACAAAATACACAAAGGCACAAAATTCACTTATCTTGTCATTATTGTACAGGTATAAATAGTGCTTTGTATTCAAGTACAATCAAGTGCAGAAACTTCCTATTTTAATGTAAACACAAAACCAGTTTGCATGTTTGTGCCTCTGGTTCGTCTGCAATGCAAATACCACCAAAGGAAATACCATTTATCTGAGTGCCATTTAACTGAATTTTGTCAAGAAATTAAACAATGAATATTGTCATTACTGCAATGACACTTTCCATATGCTTAAGTCAAATGTTAGATGACACTTCTGCTTGTAAACATCTGTGTATTTAAAGTGTAGTCAATCCATTTCAGCAGGAAAGCATTAAAAAGAGTATCTTAAGTTCACTAGGCCAACCTTCACTAGGTCAAGTGCTGCCAATAACTGCTCTTTGTTTGACAGTTAAAGGGATATCAAATTATAGGTCACTCCTAATTCAACTTGGACTAACACTGGAATTTAAGTATGCAAAACTGAACACTGGCTACAACTGTTAGACTTCAAATGACTATACATTCTGTTGAGTGTTAACTCATTTAAAGACACATGCTTAATTTACAATACCCATTTTTACATATAGCTTTGACATACTGTGGTAGTGAGGCAGTTCGAGCTCAAGCAATATCTTAAGTTGTACCATTAAAAAAAGCTCACCTGAATAGTAACAGGCATGAACAAAGCTAAAAATCTAGGTACAGAAGGCACTGGAAGTATTTTATTCTGCTTTCATTAAAGATTCTTCACTCTGTTCAGCAGAAATAAAATCTGTGTCACCAGCCGAAAACTCCTTTTCACTTTCCACTTTCTCTTTTTCAGCTTCTTCAGTTAACTTATCATCTAGCTGCTCAGGACTTGGGGCTTCACTAGCTATCTGCTTTGTCTCAACTGTTGGAGTAGTTTCTTCTTCAGATTCTGTGGAAAGAAAAACATCATGTCACTTTCAGAAGTGAAGTAACTAATATTTAGAAAAGAAAGCATGTGAAGCAATATCTTCCAACCATGCACAGGTCCCAGATAGTCACTACATGAAATTCTCAAATGCCAAATCTATTTAAACTTTCTAGCAAAGAAGTCCTAAGTTAAAAAAAATCTACTGTAGAGTTTGAGGGAAAAATGAAGTACTATAGAAAAGAGTTCAGACCATATAGTGTACACATGTTTACATTCACCCTCAGCAGAATCTAAGCTTATTCTTTTTCATGTATCAGGACAGAAATCAGACAGTATCAGAACTAATATTTGATGGTAAATCAGTTTCATGCCTGTAATGGAAGTTTTTTTTAATGGTATAGCTTTTCCTACAAGACTTCAACCCAGCTGAAATTACACTGAACATGAAGAGAATTGAACTAAAACTTTGTACAGTTTATTTAGTTCAGGACATCTCAAAGCAAGTCACCAAGTTACTAAGCATTCTTTACCTTTAGCACAACACATTCACCACAATATACTCAAGTGATTTACCAAATTTGTTTCAACTTACAAAACATTGCTTAAATGTAACCTATTTCAAGAATGCAAATTAGTAGTACCAAATATGGGTAATGCAGAATGAATCAAAAGCATAAGTGTTTTTTTGGCTCTTTTCAGAAGGATCTGAACATCAATACTTGTAAATTCTTTCTCACAGCTTTCCAGTATTTCCAGAGGATTTAGAAATCTAAGTTTCAATACGAACAGCACTCCCCATAAGCAATCTTAAGATCTCTTATCCAGAGGAGCAGTATCTAACATGCTTGTCATTCCATAAGCATGTAACTGAAAAGAGATTTAGTTACACACTGTACTCCTTAGCATAGCTGACTGGAAAAAATATATTTATAGCACTTCTGTACCACACTATCTTGCACAGTTCCTTTGCACTATGGTTTAAAGGAGTTACAAATAATCTTCCTGTGTTATCAACATTCTGAAGTTGGTTTCTTGGTGTTAACATTTGTTTACATATTTAAGTGAAGATATTCTATTTTTGCTGTGATAGCAGCAAAATGTTCTTAAGAGCAAACAAAAGCCTGCCACAAAGTTATCTCCCAGTGACAGCCTCACACCTTAAACTTATAATTATGATCATTTGTTAATTAAATCCAACTGCCTGTATGCAAAACTACATTTCAAGTTAAGTGCTCTGATGTAAGCAGTAATTTACTGAAAATTATGTTTTCTTATTCCTAAGGTAATTCTGTGGCAAGACACAGGCAGTTAATACACAGGCAAGCTGATAGGATAACACAGGCCAATATTTATCGACAAAACATTTACTTGAGATACCAGTTATGTAAAATATTAATACATTATACCATTCCTAGTTATTCACTAATTATCCAGATTCATTCATTCATCTTGGTGATAACTTTCAGAGGAGAGCAGATATTTAAGCTAGTTAGATACCAAAAGACAGCATACCAGTTATCTCTGTCTTTCCTGAAAAATCAACTACCTTCCTTAGCAGGGAGGGAACAGGAGAACAGGAACAGGGATTTGACCTTCACTTTTTTTTTGAGATACAATTAATATAACACCACAGTGATAAAAGTTCTGTGTTAAAGATAAACTGGAATACTTTACATTTACACCATCTCACACACCTAATGAAAATCATGCACTAGTTCTTAAGTCTTTCAGTTCTTTACAACATCTATAAACTGACTCAGCAGATCAGACTCATTAAAGGCACAGTTTGATAAGCATTTCTTTAAAGATAGTACCAGTTTAATTAGCATTCACTCTCTCTAAAGGTCTAAGAGCCTGCAGCTGAGTAACTCAGAAGCCTCAAATGCACACATCTGCAGGGGCTCAACACCCAACCTTTTAGGGCTTCGCCATTTGACTCAGCAGCAAATAACCAGACTTTTGAATACCCTAGAACAAAGGGTGGCTGGTCTGCATCAAAACTCTGCTTTTAAAAGGAGCTAAGTGGCTATTAATTAATCCTCCACTCACTGAAGTGATGATCATTTGAGGACAAAGACAAAGTCTGCATAGTCTTAACTTTAGGCTGATTTAGGTCTTCCACAACAGCAATAATAGTGAAACAAATTTTAGAAGTTAATCATTTCTACTGTTATCTCTGCTGCCCTTCTACCATAACTTCCTCCTCTCCTCCTTGCAACTATGTGAATACAACTGGTTAGGAACAGCCATATTGGTGTCTTTTAGGAGATATCCACAGCAGCAGAAGATAAAAATGTGAAGAACAGTCTTTAGCCTGAACACTTAAATTTGGGGCTTTTCCGTTATACTGGGTGATTTGTCAAAAGGAGTTTCTGCATACCCTTGTCCCCTCCCAAACCTTCTTCCATCCTACAGAAGGACACACCATTTCTTCATCTGTGCAGCTGCCTTAGAACTAGTCAAGGCAAACAAACACCACTTAATGAAGCCAGAGACCATTGTGACACTGGGAAAGAAACTGAACCAGTTTTGCCTACACAGCACCCACACCAAACCACACCCAGATGTTGCTAGAGTTAGGTGACAGCACCCTATTCCCCTCATTCAGGTCCCATGCCTGAAAGTAAATGCTGATGCCAGTTGTACCCAGCATTGAAGGCAACCAAATAGACACATTATTTCAGTCATACTCAGGACATTTTCCTAGAGCTGGTGAAGTTTCCATCTTAATCTGGAGATTTACACAATAACTGCACCACACAGCTCCTGGTATAAACTAGCACAAAAAATACTAGAGATTCTAGAGATTCTTTAATTTGAAATTTTGATTTCTGAGGTCTTCTAAACACTGCATCTTCCTGTTGGCTGTACACCAGATGCCTACTTTATCTGCAGACCATAAAATGTCTCAAAAGGAACTATGTTAAATTAAAATTGACAATTTGTCTTTGAAGTCCCTGATTTTAAACAAGGTAGTTTTACTAGATATTCCTGCCCTGAGGAAAACAACAAAAGGAACAAAGGCAGAAATTCCAACACACCTCAATCAAATGACCTGTTGAACTAGTGAAAGTTAACCACTTCAGGACCTACAGCCTTCTTAACTACACGTATAGTTTATAATGCTATTTTCAATCCATTTATCAGTAACATTGGAGTTAAGAATTTTGTTAAGACATCATTCCAAAGACATATATGGAGAAATTCAGAGTACTGGACAGAAAACCACACTATCAACAAGCTATGCTAATGTTTTGTGTCTACTTCCGGGCAACAAAAAGGAATTGAAAGAAAAACTGCACCCACCGGGAAGCTGCTCTTATGAGACTCACCTAATCAGAAACTCCTTATGCAAGTAAATATGAACAGTCAAGTCTCACATATCAATAAAAACATGATACCTAGCAGAAGGTCAGGCAACCTCACTTGACATTAGAAAGAGCAGATTTCACAAGATGAGTTCATACCTTCTGCTTGTTCACTCTCCTGCTGCTTTCTCTCTGCAGTTTCCAGAGGCTCAGTTTCAGAGTGCAGTTCTGTGGGTTGCTTTTTTTCAAAACTGAAGTCTGGAAGACGTGGAGCTTGAGGTCTAGTTTTTCTTGCAGGATTCAGGAAAAAGCAGTAGGCACACCTAAAAGCTACACAAAAACACATCCAAGAAGTGGCCTCACTAACTGATTGTGTCCAACCTTACTCTTACATAATACTTCAACCATCCCTGAAAATCTCTCTAAAACATCAATTATAACAATCTCTCAGTAACAATACATCAAAAAAGTTATTTTTTTTTCACCTTGGCTTTCAGAAACATATACAGAATACCCAAGACGATGACCTCCATCAAATTTGTACAAATTGCTCCATACAGTTCTATTTTGAGCTCAGTAGAGATCTCTTAAACACTTTTTAAGCTCTGCCTCCCTTACCCATGAACATTTTTACCAGCACTATCAATATTTACCCACAGTGAACAAAACACAATTCAGTACAACAAGATCTTGTCATACGGTAAATCTCTATTCTGTTTTCCATTCTTTCCTACAGAACACCTAAGATAACAACCCCTTACAAAGGGTGAACCTAATGACAGTAAAAAAAAAAAAAAAAGAAAAAGAAAAAAAAAAGAAAAAGACTACAGATTTTTCAAGCTCTCACTCTTTACTCAAGATCCTTCTGTTCTAATTGTTAATTGTCTGTTAAGGCAGAGAATTTTGTTTAGGAGAAATACTGTATGCCACAATGGTTGAATGTATGCTTTTGCAAGTCACAGGACAAAACAGTTATTTCTTGCACATGTGAACCATGAATATGTTTAAGCCAAAATGACATCTAATCTTAATGTCTTGAGTTCACTGAAGTGTGTTCAGCTTATTCTCTTATAAGGCTGTGTTTTTTCCTCACAAAATTGAGACAAAATGAAACGCAAAATTTATCTTAAATTCCTTCATTTCTTAAACATTAGGCTTACACTTGTGGTAGAAGAGGAGACAAGAATAAAACATCTGTGTTCAATAAAGAGCTATGTCTATCCTAAGTTATTGTCAGCCATAAATTCACATATAGCCCCTCAGGGCTTGTTCCCACTCCTTTTCTGATGCCTCCATGCTCTTCTTGCCAAAGTAAAATTTTAAGTTCTGGTAAAGGAGGAGTACTTTAATGTCAGACACTTTCTCAACATAAAACCCTTCAGAGAACCATTCTTAGCCAGTAGCAATTCTCAGGGATGTAACGGAGGAGCCTTGTTTCTACTAAATATCTTTTTACACATAAAATCCTTGGCCTTATGTAGCAAAGTTTTCTAAAATCTTAAAGTGAACCCTAAGATATGGAGTAATAAGTTATCTTAAAATTGTTCCCATATGATAAGGAATTTCATGGTGCCAGTTAAGCACTTAACTGCAACCAAAGGGAGGCAAAGGAGACACGAGGCATGCTAGGCATGAAACATAAGCAGACTACTAAAAGTAGACTTCAGATCAGTTCTTACCTACATATTCAAACTCCTCCTTCAAAGCCATACCATTGTGAGAAAAACATTGCTGACATATTAGGGCATACCTAGAAAACATTAGCAATATAATTACATATGTATTAAGACACTGCAGGAATAGATACATTTTATCTTAGGTATTTACTAATAACTTGGATACATCTCTTATACAGTGCATCCATAGTGAAACATTTAATACCTGGCTTTAAACTGCAAAGAAGCTCTTAAAGTTAGTTAAAAAGTGTGAAGGATTCTTTGCTACAACTTAAACTTCATGATTAGACACATTATTTTAAGTATCAGAACTTGCCAGAAAAATCACATCCAGACTATCAGATAGTTTTTTCATTAGAATATAATCACTATGAAAAATCATAATAGTTAACCTAAAAGTTCTAATATGTTTAGACAATTCTGAAAGCAATCTGAAAGCAACAGTAATGGTAATAAAGCTGAAGACTTAAGACTTTTTTTTTTAATTATGTTAGAAGTATGGTTTATATACCCAGATGAGTGTTGACAATTTTTCCTTTTCTACCACATTTAATACAGCTCAAAATAGAGATTAACCTCAAGAGTTTTCCTACAAACAGACTGCAGATGAAGCACTACAAAAGGGTCACTCATTAAAATTTAGGATGAAAAAAGCAAGCAACTTGCAATACTTCTAACCTTGTCCCTCTGTTTTGAAAAGAAGAAAGGTTTAAAAGTTCTCTACCTCTTAAAAATGCATGTGTTCTCTTTAGTAAGGGCTTACCTGTTCTGAGGACCATCACCAACCAAATATTCAATAACTCTATCCACAATTCCCCTTTCTCGAGGAAGAATAGGTCTTGCTAATGGGGGGCCTGGAGGATGAAGACCTAGACAGACAAAACTGTATGTCAAGTTGACTTTTGGCTGTTGTATACAACCTGATACTTTACTGTACATACTACAAATACAGTAATTAAAATACTTAATATAAATGGAACTCCTAAATTCATTAGGGAAGCTGTAGAGTTTCTTCAAACTCAACAATTCCAAGTTCTTCCATTCTTCAACTTATCTTTAATTGTTCCACCATTTACATCTTTGACATCAAATTAATAACTTAGAACTTAGTGCATTATTATTATTATCATACATATTTACTCACTGAACTCCGCAAATTCGATCATTCATGTTTACACCACTAAAATCAGTAGAACCAATTAGAGCAAAGAACAACTTCAATTAGTAAAGAAGCACCTGTTGCTTTCTGTGGGGTTACTGGACTCAAGAGTAGCTAAACCAGTTTCCATGCAACCTATATATTAAACCTGTCTTGATACACTGACAGGTGTACCTGTCAGTACCTGACTTTTGATACACTTTGATCCACTTTTTCTCAGGAAAAAGGTCTGTCTTGTAGCTATTCTCATATAGTGAGGTATGCTAAGTAAGTGCTTTTAAAATAACCCCCCACTTGCACAAACCAGGGAACTGATAAACCCAGAACTAAAACAGCAAATGCTTTCAAGTTATTCCTGTATTCTATCAACAAGAGCCAAGATTAAAAAAAAAAATCTCAAAGCAACATGCAGGGACAATCTCACTTCAATATTTCATAGATTCTAAGAGCATTTTTCAAAGGCTTCACAAAACACTGACAAAGCCTATGCTTCCTGAAAAAAAGCCTCAAAGGTATGAAGGTAAAGCAATACTAATGCAATATGCAAGAGAAAATTCTGGAATAATTTTGTGAAGTGTTGATTCAAACTCAAGCACTCATTTCATCTTCTAATCAGAAGATTGAGCTTTCTGCACACTATCAAAGCATGAAAGTTTCTACAAGTTTATAAGTAAGTTAAAAAGTGAAGGTATCTAGAGATACAAACTATTAGAACACGCTCCAAGAGTTATCTTCAATTACCTGCCTACTAATAACTCAAACCAAGCATCTTAGTTCTCATGCTGTTATGGACACCAGTAATTAATATAAACATCAAAAGCAATCATTGTAGAAAGACTGGTCATTTCTGCAAGGCTTGGCAAACTCTCAACTACCTGCTGGTTATTAATTTTCCAAACATATGGGAGCCCTGTGGTAATTCATGTTAAATTGATTTTCCTCCACAAATATATAGTATAATGAAAATGAATTATTAATCTTCTCTACTTTAGATATAATTAAGACTATTCACATTTGTTGCAAGACATGTATGAACTTAAATGCAGTGATATTACTCTCAGAAACAGAATCTGCACACTTCTCACTATATCTGCCACAGACTTTATTCATAGAAAGTTTCAGCAAGTCCAGAAAAAAAACAGGACCTCCACCTTAACTGAAAATTCCAGTGTTGTCCATTTCTATACATAATGGAAAGCACTAAGGTGTTTTTTCCACAAGATAACAGTGACTATACTGCTGAAAAGGGGTGCCTATAAATGATTATCAAAAATAAACTTTAATTAATAAATTTGGCACCTGTCCCTTAAAATTATTTTTTCAACCATTTCTGAAGATAGGATTGAAGTCAGTACAAAGCATTCCATTTGCATGAATCTTTTTCTAAGAAAGTTTAGCAAAATCTGGTTTGAAACCAAATGCCGAGTTTCCCCGCTGCAAAGAGCTTATTTCTAGTATCTTACTGGTAAGACTTATTATTAATAAGTTTCCATTTACTTTTCAATTTAGGGCTAAAAAAACAGTATTAGCAGTTTCATAATAAGATTAACAGTTACTAAACAAAAAACAAGGCTTAATGGACTCTAAGGAGATCACAATTTCTTCGTATTACAAGTTTATTTCACTACACTACGAAAAGACATTTTGAAATCCAGCTGCCCAACATTTTGCACTGAGAGGCAGGATGTCAATGTATTATGTACCATCCTATTTTTAGATTGTATCGTGCAAGTACAGTAAGAAAGACTTAAGTTTCTTAAAGTTGAAATCGGGAAAACAGGTCAAAAACTATTCCGTACCATTGCCTAAAGAGAAAAAAAAAAGTAAAATAAGAGAACTACTCTGTATTACAATACTGCTCAGAAGAATCTGGCAAGTTGCACACTTTCTATATTCAAGGTAATCTTATTCCTTTCTTGTTTTGTGATCAAATTGCCTGACATCCAACAAGAAATGAAAATTCTGGCACTAAACCATACAGTTTTGTTTTCCCTGCAGACAAACAAGATTCCCTGCCACCCCCCAAAAATTCTGTGTGGTATCCCTCCTGGGTAGTTCTGTTCATGTTTTATCTGAAAAAAATTCACCCAATTCAGCCAGAAATCCAGAGAAAAACATCTTCAGGATACAGAACCAGTTGAGAAGAGCATTCATTTCTATAAGATGTCAATCAAACTGTTGCTCAACTTTTGGCTAGTACATGAAACTGATATGCAACTTTAGAAAAATTCAACTATAAGACAAAGACAACTTTTCCAAGGCATTCAGTATTTTACACTTTAATCTATGCTATATTAATATCTCTGCTAGAATAAAAGTTTAAATAAATGTCAAGATGCATGTTAGAAAATATGTGCAGGGTTTAGTGAGAAACATGACCATATTCTGAAAGCATTCTCTGTACCTGATTTATATAAATGTAGAGCTCCCCTAAACCAAGGACATAAAAAGGTATGCTATATTGTTGACTACAGAATACTGCAAAGTTTTATTGCCATTTAAACAAAGAAGCCATAACAGTTAAATGAGCTCAGGCAATAGGTTTCAGCATCAAAAGGTGCCAGCTGTAAAGAGTTATGGCTAATTGAATATGGAACTCCCACTTAATCAGATAACTGCTCTGCTATTTCCAAATGAAATGCCATTTCCATACTGTCTGAAAATAGCCTATTTTATTGGTAACCAGAGAAAACAATATAAACAGTAAATAACATTAAGTGCTCTGTTTACCCATTCCGGGCACTGAAGTAGCAGGGGACCCAGGGCGCCGTGGTAAAGCATTTGCCTGCAGGGGTGGCACAACGGCTCTTTCTGGGGCTCCGCTCAGAGCCGACGGGTCTCTCTGCAGATTGGGAGGTGCTGCTACGGGAAGCGGTGATTTTGGAGAGCCTTGTTTAGAAGATGCTGGAGCAGGCGTAGAAGCATTTCTTTGAGCTGTGGTCCTCTGACGAATTTCTGACAAGAACATGCATAGACAGCATTTAACATGTAGAATTACATTAAACAAAAGATTAGTCAAAATACATTAATATTGCTGCTCTAATCACCACACAAACCACCTAGTCAAACAAAACCAGAAATGCCCATAGCTAAAGGTCACAAGCAGCCTGGCTGAATATGCCATAGATATAAAACTTGAAGAGAATGCTGTATTTTAACAGAGATTATGACTAAAGACACAATCAACTCTTCTACACTCAGTCTTCCAGGAGAGGGTTAGCAGATACTTCCCATACAATTGCGTACTGGAGGCCAGAATAGACAGAGCCAGGAACAGCTAGAATCAACCAACAATGTGCAAGCAGAACTGACCACTATTTCACTCCATAGTTTAAACATGCTTACAAATATTCTGCCTTCCACAGAACTTGAAATTATTCAGCTAAAATCTATAATACCTAGACTAAGTGCTCATTGGATTTTTTTTTCAGATTGGTTAAATGAAATGGTTCCAAAAACAGACAAACTACTAGGCTGTACAGTTTCATTTACACTGTTCAACACAACTACTGACAGGATATTACTTCAATTGTCGCAGAAAATGAATGGCCTCTGCAGAAATGAGCATTCACTTTTATCTCTTCTCACTCTACTATCAGAGAGCTACTACCAAGCCACAACTACAAAATATTAAGTTTCATAAGCTCTTATCTGAAGAAATATTATTAACACTTCTAGGAATATCATCCTTATAATGCATTAAGGCTTGGTTATTATACAAATATATGAAAACCTGAAGTTCTATTATAGTTAGACAAAAGTTTGTTTACTAAAACAAACCATGCTCAGTAGCAGTGGTCATTATCATCTGCTACCACCTAATCACTTCTAACTAAAGAGCTTTAGAAACATACTACTACAAAAGAACAAATTGAAGTTCAGCGTTCACTTCAATGTGGACACTAACATGGTTAACAAGTGACAGCTTAATTTGTCTATTATAGACCTACCCTAAAAAGACTTAAACTTGAGTCTATAGTAGAGTAACCCAATTCCTAGCACTCACCTAATTAACTTGCTCAGATACTTAACAAGTGAAATTTAACTTCAGAACTGCACTTTAAGTTAATGTCCCTGAAGAGTTGTTGTGTTAGAGATTTTATCTGTTGATTTTGTGACAACTGGCAGATTTAAAATTCTTAAAAATTACTTTATAATTTCACTGGCAATTGATTAGGCAGAGGAAGATGGGTATGCTCAATTTTGAAAGAATGAGCCCCATCTCTGAAAGCCCCATGATATAATATAATTGCCCCAGTGGCAGCTGAGGGTGACATCAGCTTATACTAGTTAAGGAGTAGTTTCTTATCAGAGCAGTAGGTTACCAAGTTCATTTGGGAAAGATTCCAACATCTAAGTGGCATCACACATAGGCTATTTTCTAGCCTACTTATTTGTAGCTATAAATAGGATTAATATCTTCAGTCAGAATCGTGCAGAAACACAAAATGGTGGAGGTTGGAAGGGACCTGCTTGGGGAGGGTAGAAGTAGCTCTCCTGAGGTCCCTTCCGACCTAAACCACTGTGTTTCCCTGCGAGACAAGAATTCTCCTAGACATTCTTTGTACATCTGCAAACCAGCTGTCCAATGACAAATGAATAACTTCATATATCTGTTATTCAAGACTATCACTGTCCAAATTCTGCAGTTACTTGCACTGAACAATACTGATTCATAAGCAAACTAATGAGCACGGCTGCTCACAACTGGACATTCAATACAATCTCTTAAAGAACATTAGAATATTGTCAGGGGTAAAACAGTTGCATCTTTCCTACTTATGTACATATTTTTCTCCCTCACTTTTAAGACCTCACTTTTTGCAAAGGAAAAAAAAAATTGCATTTTTCTGGGCACTAGTAAGAAAAAAAAAAAAAAAAGAGTACAATGCAGGTCATAATATAGTTAATTTGGGCCTTTAGCTGTAAAACTAGGATTTTTCTTCCTTCCTTCTGATGTCTGTACACACCTCACGGTTTGCAGTCATTTGTATTTGCATTTCTTTTTTTTTTTTTTTTTTTTTTTTTTTTAACATAAATCATGCAGTGATCTCATTTACATTACAGACCTGGTAACAGTTGCATCAGTACAACAGAGAACTGTTATCAACAGGATATTGTTAATAGGCATTTACACCACTGCTGAAATATATCATTTTCTTGATATTTCTAGAGCGCTGAACAGCTACACGCTTGTCAACTCTACCCTAAAAAAAATCTGAATAGATCAAATTGCATTTAAAAAGCTTTCACAATTCTTTTTCCTTATTAATTCCCAGGTGTTTTCTTATGCCAAACTGAAGATTCACATGAAACTTGTCAGAGCTAGACCTATTTAACAAATAGTTATCAAAATGTCCAAAACTATTTAAAAAAAAGAAGAGCCAGAAGCAAAAATACTGAGGCACTGTAATCTTTTTCTTAAAGAAACAAACCACCATAATTCAAATCCACTAAATCTTTGTAGGAAATAACTACAGCATAAAGCATGAGTTTTCATTTAAGCTAAGTCAAAAACAAAGCAACTAACTTTACATCTACTGCCTCAGATATACTGGGTCCAAAACTAATCATACCTTGGTCAGAATTTATCACCCTTTCAAGAAGGCTCAGTAAACTCCCCAATCATAATAATTCTATAAATCTATTCCTATTCTACTAACACATGCTGCAGCCTACAGGTGCTATTTCAGAAATACTTCTAATTCAGCTCTCAGAAGCTCTCTCTCATATCCCTGCTATTAATAATCAAGTCAAAAATCAGTGTAGTACAGGCTGGAGCCAAGTCACCAGTGTTTATTATTTCAGAACCTGGGATGACAAGCATGTGTTATGTTTTATAAATAAAACGGCACTAAACTAACCAGCTATTACAGACAGAACTGAATCGTCATCATTGCTAATCACATCTTTCCATGGAAGTAAATCACTTAATACAAGTTTCAAGAATGCTGACAATATCTCTTTTAATAAAGCCAGGATGGCTAAAGATTTCTCATTGTTCAACAGCCTAAAATTTGTATTGAAAAGAATCAGTATCAGAATAGGTCCTCGGCATTAAAAATATATGAATAGTACAGAAAAAAATGATGCAAGTAGCAGACAAAAAGCAAACTTATAGAAAAGCTGTTGTGCCTAGGACACCAGAAAACAAAAAAACTTGCCTGTGAACACACCACACTGCAACTACTCAATGTGAATGTCAACAAGAATGGGCTAAAACATTTTTATGACAATTTTTAGAAAAAAAAGAATAAAATAGTATATTTGACCCTGCAGAAATGGCTTACAGAACACCACTGTTAGGAAATGCAATTGCCGTGTACTTCAAGAATGAAAAATGAGACATAAATGAGTTTTGAGTACTTCAAAGCCTTTTCAAGTGACACAGAAAAGGTGACAGTTCTAATGCCTACTCCACAGCAGTGCAATTCTTCTGTGGGAAATGACACACCTCTGCTTCCAGTTTGCTTTCCACAGCCCATATAAGCTTAGCTTGGTTGTAAAAACAAGTCAGCCCTTACAATGACTTGAGTCACATTTTTTTTTGTAGATAATTCATCTTCTGTGTCAGTACACTACGTTGTCTTTAAAATGAAAATATTAATATTACTGCAATTATCTACAGTATCTTAGAGTAAGGAAAAGTAAAAATACTTTGTATGAATATCCATAACCTTTATTTCCCCTCAAAACTTTCAGGCAACATTTTCAATGCAAGCACTGCTGCAGTGGGAAGAAAACATCTTTCTTTTCAATCTATAAATTCTACACTCAATGTAGAAACAAGGATTCACTGAAATACATGATTTAGGTTACTTCCATTTATTTTTATTCAATAGCATTTTTAAATGTGATAGACTGAGGGGCTGACCACCTTAGCATCTAGAAATTATTTGATTTCAGCATTTTCTCTTTTGTGGTTATCTATCAGGTATATAAGAGTAGTTTAAATGCTGCATTAAGAAAGGTCTAGCTAGACAAAAACAGTAACAGAATTGAAAAAGCTAAGTAAACAAATATTATATAATACTTGTGATAGCCATTCAGTACTCTAGAAAAATTCTGAGTAGATACTCAGCAAGCTGCAAGGACCTGATTCTTTATGTATCAGCATTAGGCAGCATTTTAGTATTCGACTAGGTGGAATAGCATTAGCCTTTACTAACTGACACATTATTTGAAAAATAAAGAACACTAATGGGTATAATCTAATAAACAGGCTACTAACCCTAAAAAAAAAGGTTATCAATCTACAAAATTTATCAGAGAGACTTCTACAGCAGGTATTACTATGAAAGATGAGTATCTATGCTAAAGAGCAGACGTTTTACAGGGCTATTACCTTGCCCAGGTCTGGAGGTTGCAGATGTTGCAGCAGATGGGAGTTCAGCCTCCTGTCAATTAATTATAAATTACATCACATGAATGCTTAGCTCTGTGGTACCTTTTAAATCAAGGCAGTTTGTACCAAGATTTGCAATGCAATACCTTTGGATTTGATTCTGGATCAAATCTTTCAAGGATTAATTTTGCAGTTTTGTAAGTCTCCTTCTCCATTACTTCTTCAAGCTAGAAACAGAAAGTTCCACATGTCAAAACAAATTTTCAGAATATCCCCCCCATTACCACCTCCCATTCCTGGAAAAGTTACCACATTTGAAGATCATACAAAGGAACCAGTACCAGGAAAGGAACCAGCTCAAATACCTTGAGATTTGCTGTATTCAAAGGAAATGAAATTTTGCTTTTAAGAAGTTGCTATCTTTAATGGGCTACTTGTATTTAACAGCTTTATTGCAAGGAAACACCAAATATTGCTAATTGTTTACATATAATGAGCAGAATAATTACATGCACCAACTTCAATAATGGAATGTGCAAAAATCTATCAGCCATCATTATTGGAAGTTATTAGACATGACAAGCGAATGACAGGCAATTCCTTAGATTTATTTCCTCATAGCACTTAATGCTATTAATTTAAAGAAGGTCGTTAGCCAAGTGCTTTGCAGAATAAAGTCTCTGTGCCAGTTAACTGCTGTCAGCATCGATTTTAGATTATTTATTAGCAGAAGCAATTAGCTTGCTGCAGATACTGTGAAAACTCACTAATAAGAGAACAGCTACAGAATTTGCTCAATGATTCTAAAGGTTGGATCTCCATCTTTACAGTGAATCAAACTGCTTTTCAGAAAATGAGAACATCTTAAGAAAAGAAAAAAATTCACCAAGAACTATGCATGCTTTACAAAGCATAATTAAAGCACTTCATTATTACAGCATTATTTACCATGCACTCAAATGGCTTTATAGCTAATACATGAGCTTAATTTAAAAAATAATCACAAGTAAAGTATCATTTTAGTGGCTAATAGGTAACATCAGAACAATCTTAACTTTAAAACACAAATAGCTGAAGTGATGACAAATAGTTAGCGTGTATTGTACAACAGCTTAAGGAGACCTTCCCCCTCCTGCCTAATGGCCACATTTATATTCACCTAAAAATTTGAGGGGGGAACTGCTAGCATAAACAGTGAAACAGAAAAGGTCAATGGACAAAGAATTAAGTTCTCTCAAACTCATTTATCACTGCTAAAATAAGAAATAATGCACCATACCATAACTTTTAGGCCATTATCTTGCAAATGAGAAACAGCCATTCTGTGCAATACAGATATTGTAGTGTTTTTAGCTTTAGGTAGACCTTAGACCGTAAATAAAATTCATTTCAGCTAATGGATTTGCAGTATTCATTTAACAGCTCACTCCTATGCTCACCAGCAGAAGTTAAAGTCTAGAGACTATACAGGCTGCTAATTAAGGCCAGAAGAAAGAAGGGAGAGGTCAGGGAAGTAAAAATCAATTTCCTAAACTTGTGTATCAGTAGGACTTTGAATTTCACCCATTAACTTCATAAAAAAGTGCCACAGTGTGTAATAAGATCAGGATTAAGGGTTTAACACAGGGAAATATTTATTACTCATACGAGTGGTAGACAACCCTCTACACTGAGGGGTCAGTGTTGACAACCGATATCAAAATCTTGCCTCAAATCAAAGTGAGAGCCTCAAGTCTTTCCACATCCCTGAAGGAACAACACTCACAATCTTCCTTATGAGGCTTCTTCACAATCAACACAAGAAAAACACCCTTTAGCCAGACATGATGAAACTCAGAAAAAGAAAAAGAAATTTCACAATTCCTTGAAACCATCTACTATGCTTTTTTTTCTGAATCAATTAATAGGATGGTAGTTATTCCTGTATTATTGTTTTTGCAAAATTAAAACATATATTATTTTGAAATTGAAAAAAATCTCATCACGATTCAGATTTCATCTAGCTCATTTTCAACTTGATACTTCCAAGTTCCTCTTATTTTGAAATTCATACATTGCTTCATAATTCTATGACAGTTGAATCTGAGTAACTGAGTCGCTACAAACTTGAGACCACAAAACTTAAAATTTCCATAAGCAGATTCAATTCTCATTGTTGCACTTGTACAATACCAAATTATAAGGAATCATGCATATCACAGATCTTACACTGTTTCTGAACACGCTAATATAAATACTTGATGAAAAAGAAAAGGCTCATGTATGTAAACATCTACGTATTTATCCAATTTGCACAGTAGGAGCTAGCTTGTGCACTGCCACGGCTAGTTCATTTACAAATGCAAATCACCACATTGACTTCTGGGTCATTCGCCAAACCTACAGATATAACCTCTGAACCAATTAACAGGATGAGCCCTGGCTCACTAACAGAATTGTCTGAATACTGATTTTTTTTCATAATACTCTTCTCTTAGTTCCAAAACTCTTCTCTCCAAAACTTTTCCCACAAAAACGCTTCTTAGTGTCTGCCACAGGCTAATTCAGTCTATTACTATAAACTTGAAGTACACAGTAATCAGATTCACAAGTGAAGTCTGTGACCGCTAATGCCACCCTAATCACAGATTTACAAACTACTGGAAGTGACCACATCTTAATACAGAAATGCAGTTGTGTGCCGCATTTTCTCCTATGAATAATCACATGGATGGCCTCCTTTCAACTGGCAAGCAAACAAAATTCTTGCAGCAACTACATCAGTTGCTTATATTGAAGAGTAACATGAGCAGTATATGCTAAGCTTCTTGTAATGCAACTTAGCAACTGGAGATTGGCACAGTGCAGAATGCTTATTCTTCATGTTACCACATGTGTTTCCAAACTAAACCACTTAGTGCATCAAATCCCACTAGAGAGCTATTTCTTTATATCCACAAAATTAGTTTCAGGCTATATGTGAGCACATATAGCAAAGACGTCTTAAGACAGGAAATAAACTATTTAATCCACAAAAGCAAACTCAAAGGATATCTTAAAATCTTGTATTTTGGCAAAATAACCAAAATAATTGTTTTCTGTAAACACTGCAATACACAAGTACCACCACTTCCAATCATTTCTTGGTAAAAATGACCTTTCATTAAAGATTGAGCTTTGTCTTCCAAGTGTTCAGTGCTCTAACATACAGTGAAGAGAGAAGACTAGGCTAGTGAGATTAAAAGAATCTTTGCCATATATGGAAGGTCATTAAATATCTGGCGTTTTCCATGCCTGAAACACAAAGTTCATTAGAAATTAATTATGTTAGCAAACTTAGTGTTGTCTTGAAAGCAATGTACAGAGTCAGTCTTGAAATCAAACATTGCTTTTCCTGGGAAAAGAACTGATAAAAACTTTAGAAAGTCTTACTTGACATGGCTAGAAAGTCTGAGCCAAACATCCCCTTCAGACAACTACCACCAAATAGCTGGGCAAAAGTCAGAGAAGCTTAATAACTGCAAAGTAATTGCTCTGTTATCCTAGCAACTTTGCCATCAAACTAAGAATTATCCCATCTTTTTAAGACTGCTACTCAGCTAAGGTCTCCACCAACTCCCACCTGTAAAAGCTTCATGTGTCCTGTATCCTTGCTTTAATCTTCAAACTTACTGCTCTATGCACATTCAGGCTTAAGGGCTGATATCCTCATTAGCTGATAGAGAACTCTAGGGGCCAAAACAACAGCACATAACTAGTATTTCCCTTATGACTACAGAGGAAAAAAAAAAGTCGCATCTTCAAGTAATTCTCTAGTCATAGTTAAGGCACTCAGTCCTGCCTTTCATGCCACAGAGAAGAACCTGACACTCTGATTCACTCACTAGGAATATAGTACTGAGTACTCTAGTCTCAGTTCTGTGGAGAAAAAGCAAAACCAACTCAAAATATGCTTTAAATAATATTAAGGGGCATTTCATGCTGAAGTATGTTTTTATTGTCTTACCCACAATAAAACCACATGATTGTGGTATTAAAGACTGAAGCTTTTTAATAGAACTGAAGGTTCTATTAAGCAACTAATTGCACAGTCATCATCAGGGTACATCCAGTAGACAGAGCTTACTCCACTATTGACACTTTCCAGTATGTAAGTAAGGTCACTAAGGAAAAAATGGACTGCATGTCTCAAGCACAGGTACTATAACACTTCCTCAATAGTCAGCTGACTTGATATCAGTTCTTCAGTAATCAGACAATGTAAATGACTTCAATGAAGTGAAAAAATAGCTTTTGTGACAGACTGGCAGTGTCCAGAAATTACCTGCATTACAAATGAACAGATAATATTTAATTTATTTGTCCCAGATACTTTAAGGATCTATTTGCAAATTTAAAATTTTTTTTTTGATTTTTATTTGAAAAACACTCTTCCCTACAGCATTTCCATAACTTTACTTGAAGTTTTCCTTTTTTCATTAGGTAAGTGTTATTCATAGCCAAAAATGAGACTAAGAAAATGAAACCAAAGTGAAACTGAATTTGAAGAGCATCTAAAACAGTTATTACACAAAGCAGTTGTAAAAGTGATTTTATCCAAGAATCAGGTTAGATGGTCTCATTACCTGCAGCTACTTTCAGCTCATTTCAACATGCTAGATTTCACATATGATGACCTAATTTTAATGCTTAACTGAATACCTTTAAATAATGATGAAATTCCTAAGAAAGTCTTTTGAGTCAAAAATACTGGCAACGCTGATTCAAGGGGGTGTAATTAAGCCCTCAGCAAGAAACTGGAGTTAGATACCTAGTAAATCTGGAGATAACTGACTTCCCCCCTCGCATCCCTCAGATGGAAAGACTGACAAGTTAAAGGTCATTGGAGTTCCTGGGGCAGGCAGATACTCTGAACTTATTACCAGTTCTGTTCAGTAGCTTGGTTTTAATAGTTAAAGATGGACATACATATATCCTATTAAATTCCTATTTTTAGGCTCACCAGAATAAGACACTCTCCATTATGAATTAGCTTTTATTTCTTCCTGACTAATCTAAATCATTTTATTCAATTACTGTCTTATCTTCCACAAGTGTTAATCTTACACACAGAAGCTTAACTCTGCTGTTCTTCCACAGTAAAACTTACATGAATACAGAGAGTAAGTTATCCAAAATGTAGGTGTTATATTTAAGACTACAAAAGCTGTCTTGTTCTCTGTAGTGTTGTTTCTGCTTAGATAACTTTTCCTCTATTCCTCTAAAGCAACTCTAAGCAAATTGGAAAGATTAACTAATTTCAGTTAAGCAGTATTTATACAATGGGATTAAAAACTTAGCAGTTGTACTTATTTATTCCATTCGCAGAAAACATAAGCCTCTGACAGTTCTTTACCACCTCTCCAACCACACAAGCAATTTAATGGATTCCTTAATATAAAGATTAGGAGATACAAATATTAGTGAGTGCTCTTTAACAAAGGACAGTTACATAATTAGGTTACAGGTTATTGTTTCTATATCTACATTTTAACAGTGTTAAAAAAAGAGTAGAAGAACACTCCTCCTCTCTTCCCATGACTGTTTATTACAGACTTCTCAAACACTTGGGGCAACTTTATTTTTTTCTAGATTTCCCTGTTAAAGTGCCTTGGCAAACAGTGCAGAAGATATGAGGTGACTATTCAGCATACACAAACAATAAAGCCTTATAATTCAACTTTCAGAGTAAAAAAAAAACATGAGTAAAAAACAGACCTTTTCCTTACTTTATGACTAACTAGACATGAAAAAGCTATCAGTCTTATGACCCTTCTAAAGAATGTAAGTTATCAGACTTGGAATCTTTTCCTTTCAAAAATCCATCTTGCTGAGATTAGGTGTTGATCACTTGAAGCAAAGACCTGGCATATATCAGGCTTGTACCATTAACTCATTCACACAGCTCAAAATAGATGAGCTCAAGATACAAGACACAGAAGATAAATTTGAGAGGGAAGAGTGTAATGGAAGTAACAGACAATAAAAAAAGGGAAACAAACATTATTGCAATGAGGTATAAAGTAATGTATTACTTAATGTGAAACACAAGACAGAAGTCCTTTCTGCGATGTATAAAAAACGACAAAGTTATTATTAAAAATGCAATTAAATCAGTATAATAACTAATACTTTTTAAAACCCTAAAGTAAAAGAATTAATCAGCAATGAGAAGGTTAAAGCACACATTTTCATTTTCACATTAAACAGACTAACAAGTGCAACAGAAGTGAAATGGCAACTTATTCTCCCATATAAGCAGACCTCTGCATTTTTTGCTTTGGAAAAACCTTGTGCGGTACATGAAAATGTACTGTAAAGGAATGATAATAGTCCAGCCTCCCTTTAGATCTTCATCTATATATTACAATTAAAATCAATTTGTAGAGATGCAAAAATACTTAAGTATACAATAGCCAGCTTAACTTGAAGTTTTACTTACTATTTTTTTCTTTTGAGATTTTAAATCTTCCAACGCATCATCTAAGAAAGAAATATGCATTACATTCACATTAGAAGAGAATTTCAGTATATACTCTGAACATTAGTTTTACCCTGTGAGATCATGTTATACACTGCCCTCAAGCAATTCAAGTTTTGTGTATAGCAACTACAATTTTACAATCATCTTAAATCCTGAAGCTGCTCATAAGTTACAATTCATTACTATCAGTTTACAGTTGTTGTTATTAAAAAGTTTTATGTATCATTTCTTCATTAAGCAAGCCAATTGTGGCTAGGATCTAGTTTTGAATTACAATAAAAATAGTAAAATATGAAAAAATACACAATCTCACAAGTCAGACAAAAAAAATGAGGTCTAAGTTTTAATATATCTATTTGAGTAACTGGCTTTTTTTACATTTCATGTAAGCCTCTTACACCCTAGTTTCAAATGTTAGGTCAATTCCAAGTTTCAAATCTAAATCTTTATTTCACTCTTTCAATACTTTTAGAATACAGCAAAACCCTCATTTTATAAGCTATTAAAAGGTCATTTCACTGCCAGAGATAAGGGGAGTTGTTATAACTAGTAGCCACCTCATCTCTAAAAGGAAGGGACAAAAAAGTCAAATGCTTTGGGGATTCTCCTGTAAATCAGTATTAGGAGCTTAACACTCATTAATAACTCACTGTAATAAGCTATGGCCTAGTATAGAAGATACTCTCTTGATATCATCAGCTCTCTACTTCCTTTACAGTAGAAAGAGTTTAATAGGAAAGGACATTTTTTCCCATCCTCAGGCACTACTGGGCACTAGCAGTTCACTTTTTATAAGTTGTTTTTTTTTCCTTTCTAAATCCAACTTTGAGAGATTTTCCGTCCCACAGTAAAAGCATAAAACCAGAAGAAACAGTAATGGGAAAAACAGCAGACTAATTAAAAATTATTTTTATATATAAATATATATAGTGTATACATAAATTAAATAAGCAAATGTAAGTGATAAGAGTATCAAGTTACTTCAGAAGCATTACAAATAAAGGAACATGTACTTTTGGAGTCACCTATAAACCTGCTTTGATACAATAAACCATTTTATTAAGTGCACACCATATTAAAACTGGGTACATATGTAATTCGAAATAGGATGCTGAACAAGACCTATTTTGCACTGGGCTGGACCACAGAGGATAGACAGTTTCAGGAATTATGTAACTTCAAATTAAAAAAACTTCTCTGAATTTGACGTTTATTTTGGAATATTGCCTCTCAGGAATCTCAACACAGATTAACACCTTGAAATGCACTTCAGTGTGCTAGGGTATCATGCAACCAGGTAAGTAGCATATGGTCAGTTTTTACCAGTTCTTACGAAACAGAAGTTACCTTTACTACAAAAATGTGTAAAAAATATAACCTTCCACAAGCCAAGGCAATCAGTCTAAAGTGCAAGCAGTTGTCTCAGATCACCACCTCCTGCTTTCAACAATAAATTCATGAATCAGATATCCTTTCAAAAGTGGAAAAATGGCAATTACTGCAGATTACTCTCAAGAAACCAAAATAGCTTAATTAAATTCACTAGAAAAAAAAATCATACCAGTGCAGCAAATAAGCATAAGGTACCTCCTTCACTGTTCCCACACTGAGGTAGATCAGAATACAGCTTCCTTAACTGGCCTGCTTGATTAGGCTTTAAAAAACCACCCTTACAAAGCTTCACTAGGCATTTCCTTAGTTCAGAGCAGAGTTCTCAAGAATTGTGTAGTTATCCACAGACTCCTACAGTATTATCTTCAGCGACTCCAAATATATTTTATTTATCCATCCCAGAATAAAAGATAAGATTCAAGCCACTGTATTGGCAGTCCACTATCTCACCTAGACCTTCTGTTTTACTGCTCAAACTTTTGTATTGTGCATTTGATTTCTCCTTTCTAAGTATGGGACTTGCATCTTTGAATTCAAACACTTTACTCTTACTCCATTTCCAGAATAATACGGAACATTCCTTTGGGAATGTTCCAAAGTGAATTAAAGTCCTTTACAAACAGGCTCAACAAAAAGGAACAAATTTGCTTAAATGCTAGAAATTGCAGTAGGTGTCCAGTCATGAAATGCAAATACACACTCATCCTTAGAAATGAATCTCAACATCATATGTTGACTATTTTATTTGTACATAAAATTCTATGTCCCATACTTGCATACCAAATGTAAATATTAAATTTTAGAATTCCAAAAATGATGTTGTTAAACTCATAAGCTGGCATGATTTAAATACACCGTGTTCCTCTGTCAGTCATAAAATTGGATGCATTGAAGGTTTTTGTATTTTTGCTCACATCACAATGTACTGGTATAGGCTAGACTGTTTTCAAAGAAAGTCATAAATGAAACAAACTGCATACTAGTGCCATAGATATAGTGTTCAAAGTTTGCATTAGAAACTATATTTCCTTTACAAGACCTACACTATCTTTGAACATCCTGCATTAGCTTCTTTATAGTTACATGACATCCCACTGCTAAGTGCAATAATTGAATGCCTGCTACTACTGCTATTTATCTCTTTGCCCTCATTCCTGTATCTCCACATTTTATTCTATCACATTTTAAAGCATTCCAGCCAGACAGAAAGTTATCGTGATTTTATAGTGAAGCAAAATGACAAGTTAAACAACATCCTTCACATTCACTCATAAACCATATACATGGTTAAAAAAAAAAAAAAAAAAAACAGTTCAGCTAATGCTAAACATTTTAGTGTTAATCAAAAGACTACTCTTGGACTACTCCTGGAATCTATATTATCCAAAATATTCACATTTTAATAGAAAGTCTCATTCCTAAATATTTCTATACACTAAAAAAAAAAGAAGAAATACTTACTATTCCTTTCTGTTCTTTTGGAAAAGAAAAAAATGAGCAGTGTTCTTATAAACCAAATTCTTTAAAAGAGAAAGAAGAGTTAATTAAAATATATAACAGTGATCATTTCTTAAGTCATTTAGGAAGTAGGACAGTTAATTTAAGAGACTTACCAGATGAGATTTAACTTTGCAAATACAAAGAACAAATCTTTACACCGGTATTAAAGTAGAAAGCTATAAATAAGAGTTAGTACATTGACTACACAGATGCATCTAAATAAAAATCCTACTATTTCTATTAAGATACAATCAAACATTACTACTACAGATGGAAACATTAAGTAGCAGCAGCAGTAACACGATGGATTGATAAACCTTCCTTATTAATCTCTTTCAAAGCAAAGTACAAGTAAATATCAACCATCAGGCACAGAAAATGCTGCAAATTTCAGAATTACAGAACAGCTGAAATCAGAAGGGACCTTTAATGATCATATAGCCCACTCCCCTCTGTTTAAAACAGGCTCATGCAGAGCAAGCTGCCCAGGCAGGTTTCTATTATCTCCAAAAATGGAGCTGCTTATTTTGCAGTTTGTACCAACTGCCTCTCATCCTGTCTCTGACATCAAGAAGTCTGACCCCCTCTCTTCAGATACTGATGCACATTATAAGGATCCCCGCCTTGCTCTTCTCTTTGCGATAAGCAGTCTCAGCTTTTTCTTAAAGGAAGGATGTGCTAGGTTCTAACTTCGAATGGGAGAAAACAGTAAGACCTTAAAATAAATCATTAATAATAACTATTTGATTACTTACTATACTTAAAATTTTTAAAAGACATGTTTATTGGAAACTTAAAATTGAAAAGTGTGCAAATAGCTAAAAATTACCTAGTCACAATCTCTTATTACACAGATAAAACCAGTTAACCAAAAATCTAAAGTTACCACCTAAGGCTCAAAATTAAGATTCAGGAAGTTTGAGGGAAGAATTCAGTAACAACAAAAGCTAACAGATAGCACAAGCACTCTGTTAACTCTTCCAAACAGAGCTGACTGGCCCAAATCTTATCTATTTTAAAGCTTTGAACCCAGTTCATTTTAGCTGTGTTTCAGCAGGCTTTGAGACAATATAGTAGTTTTCTATGTTAAAACAAAACCAGATTTATGCCTATTTTCATTTGGAAAGTCTCTTTACAACAATCAGGATCTAATTTCTTTAAAAGCTTAGAAGTGCATAAAATTAAGTTGATGTTTTTCCTGGTAAATTAATGAGCCTAAGCCAAGCAGCAAATCTTGTACTTCACTCCTTTCAAGAATATTAGCACAAGCTCCTAGTATCAAACACCATATTAAAAAAAGCTATCAAGGTTTTAAATGAAGTGATTGATTCATAGAATATCTTTTGCATTTATATAATGGTAACTCAGTTCAAAATGCTTTCAAAAGTTAAGAGAAAATTCAAGTCAGTTAAGTTAGTCAAGATTACTGGAAAGTGAAGTAACCAATCCCAGGTCTGAACAACACAGAGAAAGAAATTTGACTCCTTCCCACTCTTGAACTATTACTGAATAATTGTTTTAAGAATAAGTATGGCTTTGCCCACTTACACAGTGTAAGGAGCAACTCTTTCTGAAAAAAACAATAGGAGTAAATGCTTATAGGTTTTGAACTGTATTTAAGAATATGCAATATGGACAAAATTATTATTTGTTTATTGCATTATGTATATTTAATAAAGGCATGGGTCTTCCCCTACCTAATCTGCAGTTCAAAATAAATAGACATCTTGTCAAACTTCACAAAGTAAACTTTAAACTTCTTCTGTAAGAACTTAGATGCAAAAGCTTAATAAGTAGACCATTTCAGATCAGTTTTACAAGATTAAAATAAAAATGTCAAAGAATTAAAATGAACCAGACAGAACAGTTTGCATTTGAACTAGTCATCTTCAAGAAGTACATCATTCTAGCATAAATTATCCTTTCCAACATCTCAAATATTTATATATACATTAAGTTAATGACACTATACATTTCTAGAACTTAACTTGCTCTACCAACATCAGTAACATGCTCAGACCCTGAGGGAATGACCTAAGGCAGAAATAAGCTGGTGACTGACTGCAGGCTGGAAAAGGCAGACATATTCCAGTTTGATTAAAGCAGGAAAATCTCTAGAGCTAGTACTGGGTGGCACCAGACTTTCAACATGGAGTCACCTCTTGACCGAGGATGAAGACAAGCTGGCAGCTGCTTGCCATTCATACCTGCCAAAAAAACTGAAGGGGAATAGCTTAAAAGAAAAAGAAGATAAACAGTCGCAAGTCATAAGAGAACCCCAGTGTAATTCCAAAAGTTTGCAAGCTGACAACTAACTTGGAACATAACAGCAATCCAACATGAAAAAAATGGAGAATTAGAAAAAAACAGAGAAAAAAAATGCAACAAAAATATCACACAGCAGGACTAGAAGACAACGACCACTGTGAGTTAATGAAAAGGTTAATTTCCCTACAAGTCTGACACACAAGCGAAGGGATGCTGGTGATATTTCCTTTCCTAGACATTTTCCTTGTTATCACAAGCAAGTCTTACATGATAACAACAAAGATGTTCAAATCACTGTACTTAAGAATACAATCAATTTATATTGCTCTGTCAAAAATTAATTTGAGCTTTAACTTCTTTATTAACTCTTTCTAGTCAGGATATTACTGACTATGTATCAACCCCACAGGATTCCACAACAGTAACATATTACTACATTATAGATAACAATACAACATAAGAAGGATCTTCAGGTGGATCATCTTGCATGCTATGTCATGCAGGATGCTAAAGAAGCTTGCAAAGGATTATTTACATTTCACACTGCCACTCAAGGCTAAAGCTAAGTCCTCTCCCTCCCCACCTCCAAAAAATCAAGTTTCACACAGATGTTGCAGAAATTGAAACAGTATTTAAGATTTTCATTCCAGCAAATTAGTAAATGAACACATATACAGAGAGGCTGCTCAGCAAACTGCTTCACTTTCCTGGAAAGATCTGGGCTTGAGACTAGGGGAAAGAGACAGGGAGACAGCAAAGGGGTTTAGTGAGGTGGCCAATTTTGTTTCTTTTTAGATATTAAGTTTTTCTTAGGGAAAAAGAGCCACTCGTGAGGTGCAGTTTGAATAGCTCAGTGAAAAGTCACTGCCAATATTTTCTCCCATTTTCAACAGGAAAATCCTTAATTTTCCTATCCTAATTATAATAGGAAAATTTCCGGTTCAAAAGGAGTCAGGCATTTTCAAAAAATAACTAGTTAAGTAAAATTGATCCTCAAAATATCAGATGACCTTTCAAGTCACTTCTCTGTTAACATTCACCTAACACCTAAAAGTACGGTTTCTCCATTCATTCTTGTATTTCTTCACCTTTTTTATACTGTATTTTATAAAAAGACAAAACAGCTGTTGTTTTTGTCTTATACTAGTACTTATCCAAAAGTAGCAGAGAAAAAGGCAAAAAAGCAAAGATGATGCTACTCTACTTATAATACCTTACAGCTCTTCAAACACAGTCAATTTTAGGCCTAGTATAATTTTCAGAAGCTATGCAACTTTGGATGCTAACACTGATGGCCAGACTTAGTTCTACAATAAACCCAAGGCCTTCAAGAAAGTGTCTGCCCAGCTATTTGAATTGATTTTAAGAAAACTCAGCAAGTTACGGCAACTCAAGAAGACAACAAACCCAAGCCCCTGATGAGATGCATTTTCCATCTCATTGCAAAGAACAGTAGTTAATTAAAAACAGCTGTATTTACTTACATCAATGGAAATGCAAAAAATGGAAGTGTCATAATCAACCTCGCTGTCCATTCATCAGGAAGACACCACAAATACACAACTAAACAGGTAATAAGATAAAGAAGTGAAGAGTAGAGGAGTAGCCTTCCAACCCATAGTTTCTGGAGTCTCTGGTTTTTTTCTCTAAATTCTTCTAATGTCTGTATTTCCTGCAAACAAATAGGAATTCAAGCATATTAAATTAGTTGGTGGTTCCAAGTTGTCCTCAAATATTTGTTAAAATTAGTCTCATCAGTTTAATAACTGACAATGCTTGCCCAACAGATAAAGCTTTCATAGCACAAACTATATCACAATGTAAAGGTTACATGTGCCAGCCGCAACACAGCACTGCTGGGCAAATAATATTACAAATTAGCACATTTTTCTTTATATAATGATTTAGTAAAACTGAGATGAGCAGGATAAGTAGTAGTTTCTGAATGCTAACCTTCCTATGCAAGTCTGTTATCACCATACTTTACATCCTAAAGCTTCCATCAGACATCTGAATGCTTCTAATACTTCCCTAGTAACATGCAAAATTGTCAAAATTTCTTAGTGACCTCAGGTATGTTTTCATTTCAGTATTTCCTCATACTCAGAATGAAAAACTGAACATCTGAATTATGCTTTTGGCATATTAAGAAGTGATCAAGAATTGCTATTCTGTGTTACTACTTTGATTGCATTTCAAGCAACAACAGACATACTTTCATTAAAAGGAAAAAATATCAACAGCATGGATGGACATATATTAATGTATCTGATGAATAAACCTTAGTTTTACTGACATTTTCTGTGGAACATAAAATAAGAACTTAACAATTAACTATAATTAGATTGTCCAATTAAGCCAAGCTCACATTCATTTCCATTACAGTCTTTCTAAATGCATATTTAAACTATGGTGTGCTACACAGTGGTTTCTTTTTTTTAATAATTAATGGTAAGAGAAATAAAGGTAGCAGTACATCTGAAACTCATTCTTTAGCCCATCCAGCCAGAATAACTACCAAAATAATTTAAATTTCATTGCAGTATCTTACATTTGTATGAAGAACTGTTAGCAAAATGACTTCTTTGGACAAAACCAAATCACCAGACAGCAAACATACCTTATCAATTTTTTCTAATACTTCTACGGTGGAAGGCTTTGCCTGCTGACATAGGAAAGAAAGGAGATGTTAACCTTAAGTAAATTCATCATCTTGAGGTTACATCAGGATAACAGCTTCCTAACAAAAATATATATATCATAACAGATTAATATATAGTCTACTTTACACAAAAAGTAACCAGTTCTCCTACCTTACTGCCCTCTGATTGTCATTATTACTGAATTCCTTTCTTTTACAGTTATCTGAAGGTGTCCTATACCACAAAAGATAGAAGGCTACAACAAACACACACAAAGTATATGCTAGTAGGAAGAGAATCAAGGAGAGAACTGATGAGCAGGTGGAGAAAGTAAAAAGAAGCAAACAAACCAAGAATCGTATTATGAAAACTTCATCTTTTGCAACTTTTCATTCCACAAGGACACATGCACTAAACAAGTAATAAGCACTTGCAAACAAGTCCTAAACTCCACTAAAACTCTCCTTAGGAAAACCTGAAATTCATCTATAGTTCTTCCCTGGTTTCTGAGAGCTATAAAGCTGTTATTTCCCCATCCTTCAGAAGGCAAACTAAAAAAAACACAGCCTACCCCGCATAATAGAGACAGACTCCCAACTTCCACGGTGATGCAAAAACTGACATTTTGCTTAAACTCTTGCCTTTAAAGATAGCTTTGTATAGGAAGTTCTCAGTTTCAAAATAGGCAAATGTAGGCTGAGTACTCGCACCTGTGATCACTTAAGAGTGGTCACAAACCTCACACCCCATCTGACCTAAGCTTTCCCATAAACTCAGTAAACCATTCAATAACACAGAAGGCAATAAAGATAATTAGGAAGGATGTATATTACATACAAAACTATACCTACTAAAATATTTGAAGTTTAAAATAGATGATACTCTGAATGCATCATACTCTGAATATATCTATTTTCATCTCAAAAACTACCAAGCTTTAAAGTTTACTATATCTATCCTTATGAAGCAACATATAACTACTTAGATTTAGCCAAAACTTACTAAACCACAGTTTTAACTTAAATCAAACCACAGTGAGTTTGTCATTTTAAAAAAAGTCACACAACAGACAGCCATCCACTACAGTGCTTTGGGTTCTTTTGGAGTACAAGGGACAGAAATCCTGGCCAAATGGCCACACTCGCTCAGCTACTGACTTATAAATCGTTATTTATAGGAAAACTTCATTATTAACATTCAAACATCAAGAACACACACAGAATTACAAGAATCCGATCAAGCGATTAAGAACAGTATGTCCTGGAAACTCCAATCTTCTAGACTAACTAAAGGTTATTAGATTGTAACAAGGCTTACTTACCCTCCACCTCGAAATTAATCCACCCATCTTCTATGTCTGGGCAAGTGTTGGTAGATTTAATCAATCTTCCACTACAATTCAGAGCTAGAAGCAAAGCATTAAGTGTTATCCACAATATATTCCAAGATTAAAGAATTTATTGCAATACTTACAGGAACCCAAAACATTGCATAAAATCATGGCCTAGTTATCTACCTTTAATTATTTTTAAAATCTTACCTTCCACTTTATAGCTCCTCTTTTATTAAGTCAGTTCATCAGCCATGACACAGCCAAAATTTATTTTTACTTTGGAAATACTTAACCAGAAGGGAGCACTGAGATGGAGCCACAAAACAACTGTTTGAAGAAAGGCCAAAATCCTGACAAAACCAATGTACAAAATTATTAAGGCAGATTATTTAAGAAAACGATTTCCAATTAACACCTCAGCTGCCCATAACTTGTGGTGCTTCTTCTCAGCCTATCACTCCAGATATCCACCATTAATATCCTACTCCTCATGATGAGGAGGAATTCTTCAATAAGCTACTTCCCTTTAATGCTTTAACCAATATGAGCTTATGGTGTAGTGCTATTATTCTTCATTGGCAAGATTAGTTTGAAGTACAAATAATTAGAGTTTAAAACCCAGCTATGAAGACTTTCCCCACACTAACAGGGGCTCCCACATAGCACAGAGTGCGGCTACCAGCATATCAAGTGGCACTAAAGCCATTCCACAGAGGCAAAAGTAGCTCATGCTCTGGACAAATGTGGAACCTACGAACAGCAGTAATTTGATGATCTGAGTCTAGGTTCCTGAAATAAAAGCATAATTCCTTCCCGTCGGTAACAGCTAGAATCAATTAACATTGAATCACAGGACAGCAAAACATAGCAGAATTTCCCTTCAGCCATTTAATTTACAAGATTTTTATCCAGTGAATGAGTTACCATCACAGCAACCTTAACAGGAAACTAATACTCCATTAGAGCATTACTACAACAAACTAGAAACTAGTCTTTTTTTAAGTCTTAACTCTGTAATTAAATAATAAAACTTGGGAAGAGAGGAGGGGAGAGAAAAAAAAAAGTACTGATTACCTACAAAGAAATCTAAGATAGACATGATTATTAGTGTAGTTATTAAATTACCTTTGGCCCAAAACAAAAAAGCAACCTCATTTAAATCCAAATTTGTTCCAAAGTTACCTGAAGCTGCCAAAACAAATTAACTTCATATCAGAGTGTTCACTAGAACTAATGCAGTCTGATAAGCTTTTCACCTTTTAATACAGTCCAAGACTTTTGAATCAAGAACTAAGATTTCGCAAACCAATCCTTGAAGATAGTAAGAAAAAAATCCATATTTGAACTACCACCAAAGTGAAGCTCAAACACACCAGTCATCTCTCCACTGTAGAATTACCAGTACTAGAAGGGTAAGCTACAGAAAATAAAAAGCAGTTACCTCTGGGTCTCTGGAATAGCTTCTCAAAATCACTACTACAGCAACTGAGCTCCGTAAAACAAAAGCAATAGTTTTATTTTTCAAATGCACAACGCTACTGTTTGCTAACCCTGGGAATTTTATACAACTTCCATGTGGCGATTATAGGTCAGATTCTACACATCAAGCACTGCAGCAGATCCTATCTGGGCAAACATGCTCTCCACAAGAGACTTTGACATACTTTGACAAGAGACAGGGTCTTTATTGCAAAATGACACAAACACTATACCAAAGGCTCAAAAATCGACAGTGAAGTAGTCTGTAAGTCTAGACAGAAGTACATACATCTATTTTGCTTCTCTAACACTGACACAATTGATAGGAGCAAGGGCAGCTCTCAGCTATGGGCCTGCACACAAACACATGTGAACTGCGATGCTCCCATGGCCTTTTCATAGGCATCTCTGTGGCACCATGGCTTGAGATCCTGTGCAGTGGAGCTGCTAAGAGGCATGTACGCAAGAGCCACTGGTGACATGTTCGTCAACAGCACATATACTGTGGTATATTATTTCAACATAACTGGCAAATATCTCAAGGGAAACAGGCTTGACAAGTGTCACCACACATAATTTTACATTAACTATGATGCTGATAGGTTCTCATACACTGCTTTAAGTTAGTAATGCTACTAAAACCCTCTCTCAAACTAATAAGGATAGAATCTAAATTCATATTCACAGGTTATATAGTAAACCCTTATTTCTGCAGATAAAGTTTTTGCCTGCCTCTGTGGAATACCTCAAATATTTCCCTTCTTCTCTCTCTCCCTCTCTATCTTTTCGATATGACCACAACATTCCAGAATCTACCCCTCACTTCCTACTCTTAATGGCAACACTATTGCCTCTACAAGCCCTGGCCAACTGTGCTGCCACACAGCACCTGCCCTCTGCAACACATAGTGACTCGGGCTATTTCCACACACTCTATCACAGATTTAGTATACGAATGAGACACCTGCAACAACTGCTTCCTGTAGCCTTAAAAGGAACAGTAGAGATATTCAAAGAACACAATGTAGAAGCTGTATTATCAGACCAGTTAAAAAAAAAAAAAAACACTAAATTTCCTCCTAGTATCTTTTTAACCCCCCAAATATGCAGCTCAATAAGAAAAATGCAAAGCAAAACTACAGCCAGTAAAAGAATTACAGAGCAGAAAGCTGCTGGATTACACACACTTATAAAACAGTCATCCACCAACATTTTAATCTAAATACAATAGCTTGACAACCTTATTACACTTTTATCAGGGCATGCAGTGGAACAGATTGCTTTCTTCAGCAAAGAATATGAGCATTTCATGTCTCCTGTTGGACTATGCGTGGATTCCAAACAAAAACACCAGATGCCTCCAGACCAGCCCAAAGCAAAGATGCAAAAGCACACAGAATATCTCCTATGTCAGTCCCAAGACTCTTCAAGCTACTTTTAAGCACGTTTTAAGATGAAGAGCTTTATTAAAAAAAAAAAAAAAAAAAATAGAGCTCTTCACTATCGTACAGCCAAGGAAGCTAAGGCCTGTCTTGCAAACCAATTCCCCTGTCCCGTAGTCAGTTTCCATGTGAAATTCATCTTTTCTACCTCCCCACAACTTACCAACCACAGCACAGCAACTCCCATAGTGACTGTGAAGTTTCCTTTGCTACAAAAGCCCCGGACAACAAGCGAGCAGAACAGAACTGGGACACCATCCACTATCAGCTGGTCTCAGCACCTTTCAGGGACACCAAGCGCCTGATTTGTTGATTTTTAAAATTCACTTTCACAGAACTCCATGTGAAACCACCCAAAGAGCTTATGCTTTAAAACCCTCAACTAGAAAGATAAACTCAGCTTCTAAAAGTGTCTTTAAGCGATCCACAAAGGAACGGGGCGAGCCGGGGATCCCGGGCCAGCTTAGCCCAGAGCAGCCACCCGCCCAGGCCCCTGCGCGAACGCCGCGGCTGGGACAGGGGCAGCCGCAGCCCCCGCGTCCCCTGCCCGGGGAAGCCCGACCCTGTCCGCAGTCAGGG
>JAWLRI010000251.1:3965894-3992768 GCA_034781795.1 Crypturellus tataupa | reverse complement strand
CCCCCCCCCCCCCCCCCCGCCCCCCCACGTCCTGAAGTCATGGAAAAAAAATCAATTGAAAACTTTAAGAAAAGCTTAAGAATGGAAAGACCAAACAAATGGTATTTAGTTTGTGATATTTTCATGTTTTGAGAGCACCTTAAAAATCGATATTGCTGAAGTGAGGCAACTTCAATGCCATATTTTGTCATGAAGTACTTTGGAAATATGCCCTGCAATGGCAGCAGAGGACAATAGAGCAGGAAAATATCAAGAGGTTTGATCTAGTTTTTGATATGTAACAGTATATTCTTATTTTTGCACTCTGCTCCAACTGTAAGATTTGTGGTATCAGATGTCAGCATTCCTATATCTACCTCTTGTTCCCTGAGCTTTTTTTTTTTCTTTCTTTCTTTTAAAGTGCTTTATCCTGTAGGACAACTCAGTTCTTCAGTACTTGCATGAAGTCCTTTGCATCTGACTCAGTCATAGCTTCCCAATAAATTATACCTGAAAAAGGCAATGCACAATCCATCAGGTCAAAGGGCAGCATTTTAAACAAATGGCTCACTTTGAAAATTTTCAATGATCACATACGTTATTTTTCTCATGATTAAGACATTTTAGGAGTTATAATAATGATTTTGGTAGTTATTATTTTGTACCAAATATGTAAATGTTTAAAAGTTTTAAATCAAAAGAACTGAGAGTATTAAAATTCTTCAAACCCTACAGTAAGAATATTTACTATTTGAAAAACTATCGTGTTTAAAGCAGAAGTGGAAACGTCAGTTTCTTTTGAGTGCTATTGGTTTCTGACAGAATGTTTGGAAATATGGTAGGAATTTTGATTTGTTTTATGTGGCACAAAATATATATTTTTTTCTTGTAAAATATTTCTTTAAAAATATGCTTGTAAAATATTTATATATTAGAAAGATATAGATATAAGCATTCTGTTATTAAGTTCTCATGGGCAAACACAAGAAATCTAAAGTGAGACTGTAGCCTGAGAAGCAGAAAGATCTTTTCTGCCTATATTTGAGAGAAGTTATACTTCATGTATGAAGTTTTAGGAGCAATTACTATGCACATATAAATACATACTCTTCCTTGATGGGCATTACTTCAGCATCTGACTCTTTAAAGGTTATAATGACTAATATATGTATATAGTGAGAAAAATGACTGTGTAAACAACAACTCAATATTCTGTTGAGGAAAGCCTACTAAATCCATTTTCACTAGTCTCTAAATGAAAGCATGATTATTTTCACTGAAATTATTGGAGCTGTACTAATACCTAAGTCAGCTATATTATTTTTGCTTCCTGGAACAGTTTAAACAAATTAGGGTTCCGATTAGACAGGATACCTCCTCTTTAATAAACACATAAGTACATCCTTAAATTTTATTAACATCTATTTCCTTGAAGCTAAACAAAGAGTGCCTTCCAATAGCCCTTTTAATACAGCTGTGCCTACTGGGCAAAGTAGGAACTAACCCATCAAAATGAGGGCCAAATTATGAAGCAATTTGAATGAAACTCTGGTTGACCTTCAGAGGACTTTGATGAAGAATAATGGAATTTGGAACCAATAAATATGATTCTAAGGGCAAATAATGTGCTGTTCTCAGTGCAGTGAACCTCCCTTCCAGGGAGTTGCATGCATATACAAAGCACAGACAAGTGCAGAAACAGGATACCAATTTTATTCAACTTGACTGCATTTTAGTGCTTTCTATTAGACAAGCTGCAGGAGACAGGCAATGAGAAGGAAAGTTCTAATTAGTACATATATTTTGCTTTTGATAACTGTTTTAAAATAGCAGATAGAACATTACCTGCATTAAATACATTTCATATATATTTCTAATTGTTATATTGTTATAAGAGGTCACTTTAATGAAGTATTAAATTTACATATAAAATTGTTTTCAGCAAAATACCAAAAACTGGAACTGCTAATAAGCTTTATTCAAGTTGGAAACCACACAGAACCACATAGTCCCAAAATGCCAGAAATAGGACAATAAATATTTCTGGCACACTTTCAAAGGTGCATAATGCCAGACATAGACATGTAAAAGTAATGGCAAATTCTACAAAGATTATAAAAGAAATAAAATCACAGTTCGTAATTCATATAATCATGTTAAATAGCAGGCTTATAAACCAATTCATGTAATAAAATCCACATGTAAAGTATCTGTGATTTCATTCAGTTAAAGACGACAAATATTAGAAAGCAAATATATATCCTGCATGTTGATGGACAACAAACAGTTGCTTTGTGTTTATGTTTAGCGGTACAATTTCTATTAGTCTTTTCATGCATGATTTTGAAATAAGCTTTTCAAAGATTGCGAGATTCAAAATAATTCAGAATTTCAGAACATATTTCAATTATGAGCATCTTTTACACAACTGTTACTGCTTCAAGACTTAAATAACTTAAGATCTGAATTTACAGTTCCTTTACTTACAAAACTCCCAGGGAAGTCTACATGATTTTCTCATAGTGTGTCATAGCTAGTAAATGTCTGCAATGGAACTCAAGTGTAGGGATGAGGGATGCTAAGAGTATGGTAAAAACTTTCCCTTTCTTATAATAAAACTATATGATTAAATACACACAGAAGAGAGATAATAAATAGAATTTCTGTTGTAAATACTCCAGTAACTTAAAATGGCAAGATTTAAGGTCTTCCCAAGGCTGCTTTAGATACACAGGGGTGCTTGGGAGACAATAATTGGCAATTCAAGACAATAAACATGTCTTGAATTTAAAAGCACATTTGGGAATTGTCACATTAGAGGAGTAACTGGTGATGTTTCAGTCATGGATGTTTCAGTGCAGGTTATCAAATATAATGATATATGTTAAAGGGAGTGAATTCAGTTTCTACTGCACAGCTTTCATGTTCCATTCATAAACTGACCCATTGTCAACCAATGGACTGTGTGGTGAAGAGTATAAAACCATAATTAGTGCACAGGCGGGGTATAGAGGAAGTCTTAAATACACTTTCAGAGAAGGCTTCAATTTTTTTTTTTTTGGGGGGGGGGAACACTAATAGCACAAACTGAGTCCAGATGAGAGTAAAGGAGGTTACCAGGAAATAGTATATACTGAAGTCTAGGAGTTTTTCTTCAGGGCAAAATACATATTTGTTAGGTCTGAAATTTTGTTAAAGTAATATACATTTATCAATACTATATCAGTTCATTCACAACAGAAAAGCATTAGAAGACTAATATATTTTATGCTCATCAGTGACTTCAGTTCTCTCTGAAGGATAATTTGTTTTACAGATTCATTTAATTGTTTTCACTTTTAGATAGATGCTAATTCTGAACAACTTAACCTAATGCATAATGAAAACTTACCCATTCTCACTTCGCTAGGCCTCTATCCTAGCAAATGGTTCTTCAAAACATCCCAATATCTATTCTTTTTCACCAGAGATCTAATACCATAGTGCACAGAACAAAAACAATGGAAAACAGAATTATTTGGTAAAATACTTAAAGTGATATTGTATTACTGTTAGCTCATCTGTCTTTGGTTTCTTTCCCTGTCCTTAAGCTATAAGCGGCTTGGGAGCTGTCTCTGTTTTAGGCTTCAATGACACATGACTAGTAAATTGGTTCCTGGTTTTGGGATCTCTGGAGACTTCCACAGTGCAACTAGGCAACTTGTTCTGTAAAGTAATGCACTAAACCCTACCTATCTATTAAATATGTTGATAAACCACAACCTTTTCTATTTGACTTGTTTCCTTACTCCTCGGTTTTCCAAGCCTGGAAGTTCTCATTGGCTGTGATTTTCAGACAGGTTTCGTGTGTTCAGGTGAGATAGAGCAAGCGTCTTGATTTTCAGGAATTACAGAGTATCAGACCTTTGAAAATGAACCTTCTCTAAGATGTCACAGGCTTAGTATTCCAGATCAGAGGAATCCATCTGTACTAATTAATCTTTTTTTTTTTTTTTTTTTTTTTTAAATCTTTATCTATGCATCTTCTTGTTTTTGTTTTTGTTTTTTGTTTTTTTTTTTCCTGATACACTTCAGGAATATTGCTCCCAATGTATGCAAACTATTTTCCTTTTTTTTGCATTATAACTGAAAATTAACAGCAAAAATAAATCATTACATTACTGCTGAGAAAAGTGCAGGCACCACACATATTTCTAACAATCTATAAATGCATTCCTGCAAACTTGTTTATTGGATAAGTCTGGCCATAAATTGGCCAGGACACAGAAGTTTATATGAAAAGAGCAGAACATTGAACAAAAACATTATAAGTCCACAGTATTAGATTTAAAATAAAGTAACCACAAACTCCTAAATGTATATCCCAAAACTCACAATCTTTATAATGAAAGGAAAAGACCACATCATATAACTGTCTTAGCCAGGCAATTCGGCATTTAACTTGTTTATTTTTCAGTTAAACAAAATCCAAATATCTCTAGGGAAGACAATGCTAATAACAAACATAACCACATAAGCTTTGTATATGAAATTCAATTTTAGCTTTAGTAGGGCCTGTCAAATTGGAAATTGTAGTAAAAAGCCAATAAACCTTAATCAAATTCTATCACACAGAGAGATTGGACATTTTGTTTTTAGCCAGTTTGCTCCAGAATTTCTGGTCTGATCTTGAATCCTAAAATACTTGCATATTCCTTTGATATTTGGCTTAGCTCTGCAAATAATCTACCATATTTTTAACCAGGAAATTCCATATTAATAGAAGAAATCCTGCTTAATGGGCACAGTAAAGAAAACCAAGAATGCTTGCCTTTTTCTTTGTGGTTAAGTTACAAATTTGTGACCATTATCCTTCTCTGATAGAATTGGTGGTGATCTCTGTAAGAGCGGGAGTGTGTTGCACATGGTATAGCAATCTGAAGTCTGCCTGTTTTAAACCTCTCCCAAAGACACTTCATTAGCATTGATTACAAGAGAATGTGCAGCAATATCTGCTTATTAAATTATTTAATTATAAATTAATTCTTTGCTTCTTCACATTGTGCTCAGGTATTTGTATTACACTGAATTCATCTTTCACTCTAGCATGCTCTCATTAACTTAGACTTTACACCTTTCGTATACTTTCAGTATTGCATGAAATTGGACCTTAATCCTACATTACAGTCCACGTAGTCTATTTTAGTTGCATGCTTTTTTGAAACTTTATCAGGAAGAGCTGATAAAGACCTATGCAGAGCTCTCCCAGTTGGAGAGCTCCACATAACACAAGACCGAGGCCTTAGCCTGTAAAATTCCTTCAGTGGAAGCTACATCTCGCAGCTATCGTGGTCCTTATTGCAGCACATGCTGAATGTCATCCAAACACCATCATTAGTTAACCGTGCAATTAAAAGGTCAAGGGTAGGATCTGCCTTTCAGATCGACTTCCTCACTGCTGCACCAAGGCCATATTTCTGACATTTAGCGTGGATTTGAAAGGCTAAAGGGCTGCAGACACCGTGTCCCTTCAGGGCAGGGCTGAGCGTGAGCTCCTAGCTGGCTTTCTGGGGGCGAGAGCCAGCCCTGCCCTGGCTGTTCAGACAGGCAAAGCAGACGGGCTAAACGCGAGACTGCTCCTGGGCTGCTCAAATCCACAGCATCTGTAGCGCCTCCACTCCTGGCAATCATTTCTGAAGGCGAAATGAGAAAGAACAAACTGTGCATTTCTCTCTGTTCCCTCTAATACCTCCATGACACTCATCTCCTTGATTACTTGGCAGTTTTAATCCATTTCTTTTTTCTTTTGTCCTTCACAATTTTTTGCAGGCAAGCGCAATTACAAGAGGTAGTTTTTTATTTACCACCACTTCTCTTGTGTCCCAGCAGTGCGCAGGTCCAGGAGATCTGTTCTGCATGCTGAATTTTGTAACAGAAGTAGCAGCTCAAGTTGGTGCCACTTTTAAGGATAGTAAAAATAAATAAAGCTTTGAAAGGAGTACTCACTGTGTATATATAACTTATTTTCATTTGTGAAAAGAGTGTATGCCTTGACTACTTGCAGGTACACTAACCAGCAGTTTCAGCTTCTTTTCCAGCTTCCAGAAAGTTGTTTGTGCATCATGAAAGTAGACAGCCCAAAGGGAGACCACGTTCACCTATAACAGCAAACCCACACCATTTCCACTGAGCTCTAGCGCTGATCCTCCCCAGGGGCCTGGGCTGGATTTTCCCCTTGGTGACCAAGCATTAGAGATATTCAACCACCATGCGCAGGCATAATCTAGCAGGCCTGCCTTGCAGAAGACACCTCTGAGGAATCCATAACTTGGCTTTGGAAACAACAGTTCTATGATGCACTCAGCTGCACACAATTAAGAGCAGCAGCTCAGCATAATAGGGGGAGGGGCTTTTAATGGGTGTTTATAGGTTGAAAGCATCAGCAGCCGCCCTTTTAAATTAAAGGAGCAGCAGAAGAAAAAGAAGTACTAAAAGATAACTCAGAATTCAGAGTGCCCTTGGACAGAGAAGATCTGCTATCCTGGAAGTTTCAAAATGCCAGGACTTCAGAAGACCTCTGGGTTTCAGTAGCACTGATAAGGAGAGTGAGAAATGACTTTTAAGCTACTCAAAGAAATACTTATGCAGCACTTTTTTTTTTTTTTTAACTGCTTGGAAGGTTAAAAAACAAAGCCAGTGAAAGGGTCTAACTTAAGATATGTGAGGTAGAAACAAATATTTTTCCATAAAATTGCTACACTAGCATAAAAAGTACTACTTAGTAGACTTAAGGTGGGAACTGAGGGAATAGTATTTTACTTTTTCTTAACAGGAAATACTATTTAGGCATTTTATAACGGGGTTCTGCATTTGTGAAGGGATAATTTGCTCTAAAATATGTGGGCAACCAGCCTAAATTCTCTAATTGAGTAGTTCACTTATAACCCCAGGCCATTAGGTGAATGTAAACTATTACAGGCTTAGAAAGAAAATAGTCCCATTAGGATTTTTGTATTTGTATGTGGTTGTGGGTTAGTGTGACTGTTTCCCAAATCACAGATTAGTGAAAAGGCCTTTTTTTTCTGAGTTTGCAGATACTTGCTTTGAAATTCCCAAGCTCAAATTCACCTGAGGAGTTCTTTTTTGTTTCTACCAGAAAATAGAAGATCAAGGTTTAAATGTGAGGACCAATGCGAGTTATCTAGGATAAATCACAAGTATACCTATAATCTTTATAAGATTATTATATATAATTTGAGTTTTGTTCCATATTTCATAAGTTCTCCTTTATCTTGAGTGTCAGCTATTAGTGCGATAAAAAAATACTCTCTCCTGTGAGAAGAATAAGTATTTAGCCATCCTACCTTTTACATATCGCACAGGCTGCTTATAGATTCATATTTCTTTAAGGAAGGAGACAACTTTATGTGCAGCTTTTTTTAATACTGCTCTTATTAAATGTTGTGTTTCTCCTTACAACACATCTCACAGTTGAATTGCCTATTTCTTTTCCTGTTCCCAGGCAAGATATACTCTAGCACATTTTATTTTTAAAGTCACTGTGTATATGTAATATGGTAAGATATTGAGGAGAGGAAATATGCTTCTAATTAAAAGTAATAGCAACAAATAACCTGTGCATAAATACATTAGAAGTCAGCTTTAAAATAACTGATATCTGTCGGCATTCCATGTATCTCCCCCAAAAATAGAGAAACAAGAGTAGGAAAAGAGAAAGATCCTGCAATACAAAAGAGAGTACAGGGTGCAAAAGAAAGTATAGGAAAAGTGCGCAGTTTTCTAGCTGAAGTGAAAGAGAAGTGTAGGGCGGTTCAGCATCTCTCTGGCTCTGGCAGTACTCCTCCAGCAAAAGTAGTGTCTGTGCTGTAGACTGCAGCAGTTTTCATCTAAATTCACAAGTTTGTGAGTACAATATAGACTGAAAACATCAGGGAAGAAGAGCAGAGATCAAAACATTCTGCATCCAAAACCGCTTTATAAACTGAAGCAATACACTAAAAAAAAAGAAAGCTACATGCTGAAAAGAGTGTTATGGCAATACCCAAATAATCCGATTGTTCGGGGGATTAAAGGGAATAACCCAAAAGCAGCTTCCTCAAGAATTAAAACAGGATGTTGGGGGGATTTATTAAAAATAAACTGGTCACATGGCTTGTTCTGCTTTTCTTACAATGCCAAAAGATCATAGGCTATGATTTGCCCATTATATCGATAAAGGAATTAGTTTTGTAAGTAAGAGTTTGATAAACAGGAGATAGCTATTTTGAGGATTTAACAAAGAAATTTCAGTGAATCTAATAAAATAAAGCACAAGTAAATGTGAACACAGAATAGGAAAGCCTTTAAAACACAGTCAGCAGGGAGCACTACATACAGTTGATAGGTTGCTCTGCCTATACCTAGAAGGTATAGTATAAGTGGAAAAGAAAAGCAGTAATAAAAAAAAAATATGATTATCTGAATAGGTTATCATGAAAATCTATCAGTCAAGAGAGAAACTGAACATTTCCAGAAATATTGGTCATGTTAACATCACAAACTAACCTGCTTCAGGCTTTCCACCTCACAAACAAACCCTCCAGGCTGTTTCCCACATCACTCTCTTCTTTTGTCCAACCTGCCAGGGTAGCACCCGAGACATATGGATTTCAGTACTATAGCCTGGATCCATGTGATCCACATCTACAGACAACAACAATTGCAAGGAAAGGTGAAAGCACACTCAGACCCTCTCTACAAGGCTAGGGATGCAGTGATCACATCTGCCCTGAGAAGATGGAGCATATTCATAATGTGATGGAAACTTTAGAAAATGTAACTACTAAGTCTTTACATATTTCTACTCAGCACATGTGAATTAAAGTGTTTACTCATTGGACAAACTAGATAAAGACATATTCCTAACTCAAGGAAAACTCTGCTAATTTTAAGTTTTCACTTTTTTGTTCACAAGGAAGCATTAAGTTTTGCTTTGGGAACATTCTTCATGAATGTAGTAGCTAGATTTTTGTTACTGGATTTTTTTTTTTAAACACCAAAGACAAATACACATTTCAGTTTGAGCCACGTAGGTCTGAATATTGGAGACAAGGGTCAATAAAGTCTTCTAAGAGGTGTTAGAAACCTTAGCTATAAGCAGTATTATTTGTACTACTTAAATGAAGACCAAATTCATATGCAGATGGTTTGGTGGCTATAACTGCGCAAATTCGAATGCTTCCATGGAATTATGAATTCATTTTGTTTTTCTCCTTACTGTTATCTTTCCGGACATCAGTCTTCAGCAAGTTCAGCCATTAGCTCCATTTTAGGCTCTAGTTTATGCCACCAAAAAAATAAGGTTAAAAAAATACAGTGCTAAAGACTGGGTAGTCCCTCCAAAGGAGATTAGAAAACAACTCTGTTTGTTTGTTTGTTTTAAATTCAGGGAGTTTTTTCAGTTTGTGTTCTGTGGCAAACAAACAAAAAGTTTTACAAACTCCATCAAACCCTCATGGGTTTTCTTGCTGTACAAAAAGGTGAAATGGCTCTTTTCTGAAAGCTGATGGTGGAATGAGATTGGGATCCTGTTAAGAAGACTCAAATTCTTCCCATCCTGCCATCCAACTTAGAGAGAGGGGAAGAAAAAAAAAAAAAAAAACACACAGACACACACCAGCACACACAAGGGCCATAGTGATGCCAAAATGCTTCAGTATGTACCCTAAATGAGTCTTGCCAGATGCAGTCAGGCTTCAACATCTGGAAGGACACTGACACTTTGGAAATATGGCAAATCGGGGGAATTTTGCAAATGTTCCAACACTTAAGCAAATTCTCTTTGGCAGGATTCACATCCCCTCTACTGTTTGCTTTTTTGACTGTCATACTAGGAATGTTTGACAAACAAGGATTTGAAGTACACATTGCAAAATACTTGCAGTCAGCATCAATAGGAAAATTGAGCTTCATAAGGAAATACCTGGAAATTTTCTATGAAAACTAAAAAAAAAAAAAAAAAATCTGAATTAAATAATCTCTCAGTCTTTGAAAATGAATGTTATGAAGCAAAATCTAACACCAGAGGCATTGGAGACTATATTTTGTTAAGAAAATGAATATTTATTACATTCAAAATCTTTATGAAAGCCACATACTGAGTATTTTGAAAAGAAAATACAAACAATTTTAACTCTGCAAATACAAAGTTAATTGCCTTCAATCAACATAATTCTGACTGGCTGAATAGACTTTCTCTGCAAAAAGATTTTTCAGGATGAGCCAATATCAAAATGTTTACCAGCTGTTGAAAATTTTTGACTACAAGAAACATGTGGCAAAACAATTATATGAACAGATTGCAAAAAGGAAAGAGTTTCATAAATCAGTTATTTTTTAGTGAATCCTCTATTCTTGTTTCTACAGAACTCCAAGTTATCTTTCCTCTTTTCATCTTTTCCATAACCTCATTGCACAGCGGTTTGAAATGAGCCTCAGCTCTCGTGACATCTCAGAGATGCATCTGGACTGAAACTGCTCACTGCCCCT
This sequence comes from Crypturellus tataupa, assembly GCA_034781795.1. Taxonomy (NCBI): domain Eukaryota; kingdom Metazoa; phylum Chordata; class Aves; order Tinamiformes; family Tinamidae; genus Crypturellus; species Crypturellus tataupa. The sequence goes on along the minus strand of JAWLRI010000251.1, from coordinate 3,982,262 downwards.
GCAGCAAAGTCACAACTAAGGGCGAAGCGGCAGCTCAGCCCTGCCGCGCAAGGAGTGCGCTTCGTGGTGCGCACGCTGCATTCCAGCAAGAGCGAGTTCTTTAAGATGTCTCATCTGGTGCTATCCACCTACATAGGTGTCATGTCTTAATCCCTTGTCAGACCTTTGGATTTTAAATCTTAATATCATTGTAGCATTAAACTGTTCTTTGAGATTATGCTTAGAGCACGATGGATTCCCGAGAGACTTGATTTTAAAAGTACAGACTGGATGTAAACTTTACCCGCTATGTAGACGTATCATGGATACAGGAACTGTATCTAGCTTAAACCCAGGGAAGAAAGACTCAGGATCAAAGCCAAACTTTGTAGACATATTTAATTATGTATTACTGGTAAAGCAATAAAAGCTTACAATATGGGCTCTATGCACAAAAAGGACATTGTTTTGTCATGTTCTTCTTGTAAATTCCTTATGCATGACTCAAAGTGTCATTTTACATAAGATTCATAAAGACAAATGTCAGTTCTACATGGGTGTACCAATGTGTTACAGAGTTTAATCAAAAGCAAATGTGTATGTTGAAATTGTATGTGTCATTAAGAGCATTTTTACCCATAAATTGGAACTCCTATTATGGTCAGACTGAACTCCTATGCCATAAAGCTGCACTAGGCCTTCTGCATTTCCTGAAAAAGTATACCAAATGATTTCTAAATGTGGTTATTAAACAAAGTGTTCTCCAAGGGAACTATTATCTAAGGGAAGTGCTTTGGGAAGATTCTCCATACTTTGCATTCCTACTTCTGTTTAAAGCATCATCAAAGAAATCTTGAACAGAAAGAGCTAGACAATGTCCTAAGACTTTTTATTTTTAATGTTTACAAGAAAAAGAAATGTAAAATAGATGGCCAGAAAACTCTGCTGAAAGAATTAGGATATTTGTTACTGTAAAAACAAGTCAGGGCCACCACAGCAAACACAGGTAGACGAAGTGCTGCGAAGCTGAACACTAGCAAAACCTTGATACTCATTTTTGCAGGCGAGGCACCAATGCATCACAGACGAGTTAAAAAGAATAGAAACCTTGCTTTTAAAACACTGACTTACAAGAATTGTAAACAAATAATATTGAATATTAAAATTATTCATTACAGTGACACTAAAGGTTAAAGGTGAATACTTAGGAAAAAAGTACTGAGAATTCTAAATGCAGCATATTTACTCTCCCAACCCATGTAGCAACTCACATACAGCCATACATTACCTAATTTCAGTTAACAAATAAACTCTTACAGACCAAAATTTACTCTTAAAGGTATAACAGTGGATAAATAATAATCAAATGAAGATTACAAAGAAGTCAGCATCTGAAAGTCAAAATGACCCAAGGATTATCTAGGTTTTTAGTGGATGAATTAGAAACTATAAAAATAGTTTATTTTTAACAAAAAATATCCAGAAACAAACTGATAACATACATTCATAAAAGGAAGAACACATTATTGCTGGTTTGTAAAATACTTTAAAGAGTGCACTCCACATGCATCACCAACAACTGTTGACATAGCAGATAAAAACAAGTGTTCATTGGCTGTAACAAAGATACCCAGGAAAAAAATAAATTGCCTTAGAAGTTTAGTACTGATCAACTATATTTGATTCTGGAAAAAAATATTTAGAAGTGGATTCTGAGTTCTGATATATATCTCAGTTTATTCTATTTTAAATTCTTCACAGCAAAACTGCATGAAAGTCAGATACTTGCTTTTCAATTGCTATTTCTTCTTATGTCTTTTGATTGCTCAGGGGAACCTAACGTTGAAACTCTCCCTCATTCACTCTCCCACACACAGCCACATGCTGCTGGGTGAAATTGCTTGTCCCCCAGGAGAGCACCAGATTCATACTGCCCTTTTCATACCACCTCCTCCTCCTCCCTTTCCTGCCCTCTTCCAACTCCCTTTTGCCCCTCCACCATCACATGTGTCCATAGACTTGGGTGGGGAGGAGGTGGTTAAAAAGAACTGTAAGAGGGAGGAAATATTTTAACAGCACAGTGGCCTTCATCCATCCAAAAGACGAACATATACTTTGAAGCCTTCTTTCATCCATGGAAACAGATAGGATCATGACCTTAATGCCTATGAGGGAGAGCATCAATCCCCTCATTTACCCACTCAGTGCTATTCCTCACTGCTTACATGAACCATTTCTCTGCTCCCTGGTTCAAGACACAAGGGAAAAACCTGGCCACAGCCAAGTGCTGCCCCACCGTTCCAGCAGCCGCATCTGCGGGAGACTCCAGCCACGCAGGCTCTTGCACGAGTGACAGGTCTGCACAGCTCACCTGCCCTCAGTCCAAGCCCCTCATGCACATTGCTTGGGCATGGCAGGGAATAGCTCCTGTTCATACAGATCACATTTGTCCCTTTTTTCCTCCTGCTCCTCTAATCCAAGTTAGAATCCAGTTCAGGTCAATGTGAATTGTCCCCCAGAAAAACAAATACAGCAACAATGCAGAGAGAGTATATAAGACTGTGTAACGTTTCCATAAGTTGCAATTAGATAGTCAGCAACTTCTCTTGGAAATAAGACTTTAAAGAAAAGGCTAGTGAATACTTTCTTCATCAAATGCCTTCAAACATAAACACACACAACTTTTTGCCAACTGTTTTAGAAAATTGTTTCAGAAGGCTCATTCCAGTGTCAGTATATTTTTGTTACGTGGATGCATTTTCTTTTTTTTAGGAAATAGTGACACCCTTTCTCTCTTTTCCCCTCCTCCTTCCCCATCGCCCAAGTTAAAGAACTTGCAAAAAAGATGGATTCTCTTTAGGCTGAAATTTCCTCTTTTAGCAGGGGACTCGCATAGGACTGTGCCTTATACCTGTTAGAGGCTTTATTTTGATGCTTTGAGTTGCGCTTATCCCTTGAGCTACCGTTCTGCAAAGCAGTACATTTAACTGAGATTCCTATTGACCTTATTAGGCTTTAGCTCAGGTCCGTAGTGAGAGGTGCGTCAGCTGCATCATGACTTACTTCTGCTGATACAACTGGGTATGCTCCCCGGAGGAGGCCCCAGGCCTCATTCGCTTACTAGCGAGCAAGCTCACAGCAGAAGAAAAGACCTCACACACAAGTGGAGATAAAATTACCAAATACTAATGCTCGGTCAGCAGGAGAGAAAAGGAATTAGTTACTACTCATGTTTAATCGTAGTTTGCCTTCTTGCATTTTCTTATTTTCTATGCACTTCAGGACAACAGATCAAGATTCCCAACAATATATACACCTTGCCCTCTACTTTTTGCCACTACACATATTTGCCAGTAAATAGGATCTAGGATATTTAACAGGGAAAAAGTACAGTCCACATTCGTTGTGAGTCCCATTCTGGTTTTGTCACAAAATTTTGTCTTTGTCTAGTCACACTGACTCAATTTTTCCATACTAATGAGTGATACAACTTACCTATTTTACAGCATTACTCAAAATCAGTAACTTTTCTGCATTTGTTTTATGTCCTGGCTAAAGTCCTACGAAAGAGGAAGCTCATATTTAAAGTATGCATTTCTTCCTAATTCACTAAAATCATAGCCTTTTTAGATAACCTCAAAGTCTGCTACTGTAACTAAAATATAACAAATAATACATTTAATGACTTCAGCTGAGAGAAGAGAAATGGGAAGAAAGAGATACGTTTTTGTATAAACATACAGATAATAAATATCATTAAAGAAAAATTACTCCTGAAGCACATTATATATGAGTGTTTACTGACAGATGCAAGAAAGTGCTACTGGACTTTTTGAAAACAAAAATACCAAAATTCACACTACAGCAGAGTTCTTAATTTCCTAATAACACATTTCACAATTACACCCAATACCTCTGCATCTATTGCTATGAAAAACATGTTGTTGGGAAAGGCTGCGTCGGCATCATCATAGAGCACCTGCCCAGGCACCCCAGTCAGGTTACTCAAAAGTGCTGGAATGAGCTGTAAAAGACTTGACATATCAAGTGCTGAGGTCTGGGCACTGCTCTCCAATGCTTTCTAAAAGGCTCCAATTAAACAGTCGTGCTGTGTACTCTTGCCTCAGGACTGGGAATACGACTTCCTGTGTGCCAGTCGGAAACCCACAGATTATGACGTTTGCAAGAGCAATCGAGCTATTCAGCACCAGCAAGAAACACACTGCAGCTTTATAGTACAATTATAATGGCTTCCCTACACATCTCTTTGGGGTATCATAAAATTCCCTCATTTACTGTAGAATTAATTCCATGAACTTTCAGCTGAGGTGCCAAGCATCACCCAAACAGTAAAGGGGAGAAGTTTATAATACACAAAAGAGACAGGCAGGGGAGCAGTTATAAGTGTACGCTAGCAAGGAGAAAACCTGGTGGGAGAAACCATAAACTAGCTTCCAACCTGCTTTCATATTGATTTAACAGTCAGAAGAATAACAGACATTATTTAAGCAAAGCTTAATATAAAGTTTATATTAAGCCCCAGGTTAAATAGTGAAGCTTTTCCTTTTGACTGTTAAGCCAATAGGAGAGATAGCTGAAAACTGTTTTCATGCTCCTACATTGGCCTCCCACCTGTCAGTGTCACAGATGACTTTACTTTTCAGCAAGATGGCAACTATTAGCAGTCAGCTGAAAAATATCAACCCTAATGAAAAGTGTGAGATAGACTCCCACAACACTTGGCAATAGCATACACCACTGACAAAATGTTTATTTTCCCTTGAATTATTCAAATATTGGCTTAGCTGTGTTGATTTTGAGACCATTTCTAACTTATTTTGAACCATGAATTGGATGACTTGACTGGCAGAGTATCAGGTTTTCTTTTTAAGGACATGAAGACTCATGCAGTGAGCATGCTGTACTGAGGATATCATAATATACTCCCTTAGTTTCCTCAAGAAGATATTCACTTCAATAAACAGAGAAGTGTTTTCAATAAGAGGGAGCAACTTTGAGAAATTCCTCGAAGCTTCTTCTGTCACCTGCCTGCCAGGGAGGTCTACAGATCGTGCCCATAACACACCAGAAGAGCTAGGACCTGGCGGCTGCATCCTACATATGTCAAGGCAGGGGTTCTACTTTTATTAGCTTCCACTTGGTCCTGCTGACTGAATATCAACATGCAGCTGCTTTGCAGGGAGGTGCCATGCACATTAGCTCACCAGAGAGGAGCCGAGCCATCCTCCAGGGTCTCCCTGCAAGGCACAAGGAAGACAGCGGGAATATTCCAACACACACTAAACCCCTAAGGGTGCATGCACACACACGCAGAGCCAAGCCATTCTGTGCCCCGTAAGAAATCTCAGCACCTCTCCGCCACCTCATGTAGAAACCCTTCGGCCACACGTGACAGACCTCACGGGTCACTGCCAGCACCTTCAGCTGCCATTATCCAAAGCAAGAGATGCATTGCAACACGTGGTCTCACCTCATAACAGAGACAGTTATACTACAACCTTACATTGCCAAGATCAGAGACTTGCCAGGGGTTTGCTGTTTCATCCCAACAGATTTTTGTAGGCAGTGCTGATATTTCCAACAAGTCCAAGTATTTTTTCTATAGCAAGTACCTGGAGTAAGGGTATTGCCTCAACACACAACAAGAGCTACCTGCTCTTCACATTCATCCTTGTTTCTTTATACAAGGAAGAGAGTAGCAGATTCAACAAAAGCAATTTTAATTCAGCTTGTTAGTCTGAGAACATTAATAAGTTACTGGGGGTGCCAGAAAAGAGAAGGAGCACAAGCCCAAACAGAGTATGCAACACTTCCCTTATCTCCTCTCACCCCCACTAAAAAGAGTGAAGAAAATATCTTGCACAGCTCAGCTCCTTGCTCCAGGGAACCTCCATCACCCTTACTCCAACTGCAACCCAAACAAGCAGCGAGCTGTAGGATTCAAAGCTTTTCACTAACCTTTCCTTTTAACTTAGGAGTATTCTCAACCTGTAATAAAAGAAACTTTTTTTTTCTGATAAGCACAGCAATAGGACTGAAACTTCAACAAGGCAGATCCTCTCTCCCCCCACAGCCTTACCAGCACACCTGGGGTCTGCCAACATAGTACTATGCACAACAGACACTAACTTAACACCAACCTTCCTCAGCTGCAGCAAGTCTGTGTAAAGGCCATTTGAGCATTCATGGTCCCAGCAAACAGGTGACAACCATCTCTAATTAATCAGAAGGGTCATTGGAGCCCTCCCTCCCTACTGTATGAAAAATCCACAAACAGCTTTTGGTAGGATTGGACAAAGATCACACTAAGTGCTTGTAATCTTTTGAATGTAATCTGTTTTTATAAACCAGCACCTCCTTTTGCTTTTTGTCATAGGGATATCCTCAGGAATGCATTCCAGAGTGTACTAGTTGACAGTTATAATGTATGGATTTTTTGCTCTTAACTGGATATATTTTTAAAATTATCTATTTTAATATGATTTCCCTTTTAATGTTCATCAATTGTTAATTCTGTAGTAAGTTCAGCTCTTCAATGATCAGAGATAACACCCATTCGGTGGCTTATCCTGAAAAGCTTTAAAGCTTATCTCTACCCTTGCTTAAAGAACTCTAATCTCATTTCACCTGTGTCTGGGCATTGTGAAACAGTGTGATCAGTGTACTGTCAGTAGCAGTATAAGGTAATCCTATTAGGACAGTTTCCAAAGGTTTAGCAGGAAAAGTCTGCAGGAAGATGATGTAGACAGACAAACAGACAGAGTTATGATTTGCCCCCATAATTTATTGCCCCAAAAGTAATGATCTGGCCAAAAGCGATTTGTGTAGGCATATTTAGATATTAAAACAGGACATCCACCATTCAGGGATTCACTAAAGATTTATGAAAATTTATATGGAATTTTTTGTTTACAAACTAATTGCATAGACCTATACACACAGCAGTGCACTTTTTTATTCACAAATGCAAACAGCAGTCTGTAATTTAATAAGTGGATTGAGTTAAAGATCATGAAAGCTAAATACAATTTTTTACTAAAAAAATCATCTTTACTTCAGTTAAACAAATATTTAGTCTCAAAACATCACACCGAAACTACCTGTACCGGATGTGTGGAAGCACTGCAACATATTAGGGCATATGGCATGCCAACCTTTGGGATAAAAAAGGGGTATTGCACTCTAGTTTTATCTTATGAATCTTGATATCCCGGTTCTGCAGACTCTTTAATAGGAAGCATGTCATGTATTTTTGTCTCTGGCATTTTTTGGACATGGCCTTTCCACAGCACTGAAGCTCTTTAGCAGGAAGCAGGAGTCATGCTCCTGTGCTCTGCTCCTGAAGAATGGAGAGAGTTAAATACTAGATAAGACTCCAAGGAAGAGAAATAGATATGACAAAATGCTGTTACCCTAGGAGAAAGATGCAGCAATACATATAGGTCAAGTAGATACTAGAGCTCAGCTACATTATTTGTGATTGCAACAATCATAAATAGGATAGGAGAAATGGTGAAAAATATATATCTGTCTTTCTGATGTGGCATAAAACTGACATCTTGCCCATTTCTTGACATTAAAGATCCCACTGCTAAGTCTGCTTTTTTTTTTCCCCTCAGAAAAAGAGTTATTTTTTCCTGGAGCAAAATGGTAAATTTCTTGAAGTAACACTGCATTTCATAAACAGATATTTTAACAGACATTGTCAAACAAATAATGCTTTATAAGGCACTATAAATGATTCAGTACATGTCTGTAAAAACAACTTTTATTCGCTTTTAGCATACTGAAATCTTGCTGTTCTTTCTGTGAAGTTTAGTGACTGCAGATGTGAGTTAGAAATCCTTTCTCCTAGTTTTTCCTTCTCATTCACAATTCCAAGTGGGTTAGTCCAAGTGGTTTAGGACTCTGCTGTCAGAAACAGGCCGCTCAGATCAGCAAAAACAAGAGGGACAATAGAAAAAAAACTCCTTTCCCCAAGAAAATTACATTACTTTCTTTCAAAGACATTAAGCTCATCCAAGCCAAAACGTTTTCTCCATTCCCACCTTTTCTCTGTAAACTATCTCCTATTTATTCCCTACGCAATTCCACATGTTTAGATAAAATGCTGTAAGAGACTCTGTGAAGACAATGTTATTAAGAACTCAGATACATAATCAGGTCAGACACTAAAAGTCAAACTTTCGTGCACTTGTCCTCTTTGCTTTGTCTGAAACTCCACAAAATTAATTGTGTCATAATATTCACCTCCCTCAAACATTTTCCATATATGTACAGGAAGTGGCAAACTGGCAGAAGTGTGAATTTCATATTTTTGACAGATTTTTTTTTAACCGGCAAACTCATGAGAGTAATGAAAGTGCTACAGTCTTTCCAATGGCAATTGCCCAAACCCGGAGAGTTGGACAGACCCCAAGAGCTGGAGCGACAGCTCTGTTGCAGATCGGTTACTGTTTTCCAGATCTGAAATCTGAATGGGTAAAACGATCTCTGCGTTGTGTTTGGAATAGTTATGTGGTGTGGCTGGGGACTGATCAACACTGAAGGGTAGCCAGAGGTAAATCTGCAACCCGCTGAAACTAAAGCAATGTGCCTGTTGATCCATGTGAAAACTATGCTACAGATTTCTGTAAGTCCTTTGACCATATTTCCTTTTCACATATAGAAAAGCCTTGGGGCCTTTATGTTTCCTTCTGGAAATGTCTTATTTCTCCCAAATGATAATCACACTGTCTTTGAGGGTTTACATTTCCTAGGTTTGGGCTATAAAACAAAGCTCATGGAACATAAAAAACAACTCCTGTAACCAAAGAAAACAATCTGCTGTGTATTCCTAAGAGTTCCAACATTGGACAAAGAGATGGTCAAGGCGGAAGCCATCAAAAATGGGACTCATTAGTGCTCAATGCTGTAAGATAGCTGAGTGTGTCAGCGTGCTGTTTTACATTGGATTATGGCAGCCTCTCTTTTCCTCACACACACTGTCAGAGCTCCAAGCCTAACTATAGATACACACAGATCTACAAACCAATCTCTCCAAATTGAATAGTCTATGTGATGGGTAATGTAGCCTTATTTTCCTATAAAAGGCCTCATGTCACTTTTAAATCTGTCCTTTGTTAGGACTTGCTTCTGCTAATGGAAAACCCGCAGTGATAATGAGTAAGTTGAGTAAATGTCAAAAAAACTGAAATGATAATCCATACTTTATTTATTTATATTAATAAGAACACCCAAGCCTCTCAAAGCTATAAACCCTGTACTTAGCAAAATCATATATATATATATATATGCCATTTCCAGAGTTCCCTTGTCTCTTTGAGGCACAGACAGGTTTTTGATAAGCAGCTATAAGTGACTAACAAAAAATCAGTTTGATGTTTTTGTCCAAGCAAACCGTCATAAATCATGTAGCCCACTTGCTATTAATTGGCAGGTACATAGGTCTGATCTAAATCCCACAGATTTCATTGAATTTTAAATCAGGCCCATAATGACCTTTTGGGACTGTTGTAAATTCTTAAGCTGCTCATGAGCAATGAGATGGGGAAATAAGATTCTTACACTGGGGGAACAGAAGAGTAGACGTGAGTAAGAGCAGAAGGGCTCAGACTTGGTGGAAAATCAACAGAGGGTTTTGTGACCTTTACCACACACTCACTTTTTGATCTGATAATTAAATTTTGATTTCTCCTCCTGTTAGCAAATAGCCATTGAACATAATGGAAATACGCAGGCCACTCCTGTCTAGTTACTGGAGGCTGGGGGTAAAACCCCTGCTGTGGATGTCGCTGAGAGCCCCACTGTCCAGGGGCCAGCTAGGGTCCATGGTGGGAGACCATGGGAAGGAGGGAAGGTTTGATCTTTTACTGAGTTTTTAACTGGGGAAGAATGCATGAGAATAGCTATTTCAAAAGAAAGTTATGGTTGAAAAGCACTCAAAACTTTGTCATTGCCACTGTTTAGGGTCACAGTCCATTTAGACTGCACTATGATGAGGTCCTGGAGTATAAGAGCCTGAGCTCCATTCCTGCGTGAATGACTGGACTCGTTCAGGACAAGGAGTGAGGAGGACTTCTGCAGGTGACTCCTGGCTGGGATGAAAGCCTATCAGCAGCAAACCCCAAGCATTTGCTGGAGAGGTTCAGTAGCATTGGAAACACTTGGGGAAACAAGGGGAAGAAATATATTCATAGAAATTGTTTGTATGGTTAATATTTGTAAGATACTTGTCCATCTGAATGAAAATCATGGTTAGAAAGTTAACCGATCTGTATCTATTTCAGGGTTGGAAACAGGAGAGAGATGGCTGAATGTGCTGCTCTCACAGAGTAACGATACAGATCTGGGTAGTGACCATCAGTGCCCACCATCCCCACCATGCCTGCATGAGACAGGCCAACTGGCATCAGTTTGTAACATAGACCTCAGTCTTGGTGTATCCCAGCCTTGCGCATTTTTGAGACCTTCTTCTTTTATTTGCAGTATCCTGCAGCTTAAGAACCCTCTCAGCTCTCATTGACTGATCTGTGTTTCAGTATCGCAAATGTGGCACCAGGGCTTTTTTTTTTTCCCAGTATTTATTCAATGAAGTAAATACAATCAGAAATGTCTATCAAATATTTAAAATCCCAGTGTGCAACAGATCATTTCAGAATGGTTTTTAAAACGCTTTATAAATCTGAAGTACAGAACTAGTTAAAATCCTTGTTAGAAAATTAAGAAGTTTGCCTGAAGGAGAATGCTCAGGATCTCTGATAGCAAAAGAAATGAATTCCAGACTGCTTCTCCACCTGTGTTAGTATTTTGTATGGAAAAATAAACTGCTTTGAAAAATGTATAGGGAAGCAGGAAATCTGGAGTCTAAAATATGGCAACGTACACAAACCCTTGCTTTATAATTGTGCTCACTGTAGACCATCTGTTTAGCAATTAAATACACTCCCATTTAAATGAGTAAGTACATTTAATGGACGAAGTATTAAGATCACTGAGGGGTGAAGTTTTATATTTGCAGTGTGTAAATGCCAGAGTAGAACCACTTGTACATTCTCAGTACTACACACCTTTAAAATAACTAAGAAAAATGACTACTCACCTGCTACATACCAAAATCTGGCTCCTTTTAAGCAAATCATTACAAACTGGAATAGAATGAATTGAAAGCCTGATGGTCTCATGGCCTGCATAGCAGAAGTGTAAATCAGGCCACAACTCAGCTACTGATGTTCTAAACTCTTTAAATACCGAGAAAGTGAAAAACATGGGAAGGAATGATTTAATGACTTTACTTTGAGTATTCATTGTCATTTCAATCATCCTTTAAATAAGACAGGAGTAGAGAGATCTTTCCTAAACACCTTAACTAATAAGTTGTCAGCGTTTAAACAACAATTACCTTGCAAAAATGGAAATTAGCTGACATGATCAAGCCATATGGCTAATATAATTGATTTGTTCAGATTTTTAAAAAATATGAAAAACAAAGCCAAAACAGCAGCATAATATAATTTACAAATTTAACTAGAGGTGATATGTTCTATTTAATTTGACAGACAATAACATATTCTTCGTGATTCAAAGGAAGTTTGATGACAGAGGGACAATGTTGAGTCCTAAATACACGTGACCAACAAAAACAGGTTTTTCGGGAGATCCGGGATAGAAATGTCCCTGGCTGTTGACATTAACTTCGGGGAAACCAACGGTGTGTGAGCAGTGGCAGGGCAGGCGAGCTCGTTTTGCAGGAGCAAACGAGTGCACAGTGTTTATGAATATTTCCTTCTAAAACTTTGATTCGATCTGCGATTTTTAAGAGTAGCTCACTGTCAAGCCGAGCCGATATTTTCCCTTTTCAGCAAAACACGTGGAAGCCATAATAAATCTGCACGGGGAAATATATCTATTTGTGTTCCTCTGCTCCGAAGTTTTTCGCTCCCTTTCTAAGTGATCTTGTATTTTGTCCTTTGTGACTTATTTACCGCCTACTGCCAGTGACTGGGTGTCTCGAAATGGGATGGGAACCAAGATTTTGTGTCTGGGCTAGCAAAAGAAAGAGGTTTTGGGGAAGATAAAAACTTCGTTTTCGGGAAAGTGTTTTTTGTTTGTTTGTTTACCCCGGACAGTCCTGTAGGTTGTAAGGACTGATTAAAAAAAAATGATTTCTAAGAGCTGGCTAATGTGTGCACAAGGCTAGGGCTTTATCCTGCATCCAGATACGCTTCTACCACCCCAGAACTGCTTTTGCTCTACTGCAAATACCCCGAAACGGTTTAAGCCCTGGAACGGGGTTTACTTCTCTCGCTTGTTTTCTGGACCTGCCCCGGTCCTAACTACCGACCTGACGCCGGAGGGTGGAGAGTTAAGCCTCTGAATGCCAGGGGAAATCGAACCCAAGTCGGTAAACGCGTCGTTCGTGCAGGCTGCGAGCTGCAGCCTCGGCTTAACTGTCCGCCTCCCTCCTGTGAAATCCCCTCCCGCCGCCCTTAAGCGCGGCCCTCGTTAAGGCGCCCCGGACGCAGTGTTAATAACACGTTAATAGTAACCGGGCCCTGGCTGGAGCGGGCGGCTCGGGAGCCGCGGGGCAGCTTTGCAGGAAGCCGAGAAGCCGCCGGCACCAGTGCAGAGCGCGCAAAGTGCGCGGGGGCGACAGCGGGGTGGAGGAGAGGGGCCGTGAGCCCGTTCTGCAGGCGGGTGGTGCCCGCGCTGCCGCGGATGCTCCGTGCTTGGGCAGGACTTGGAACATACACGTTTTAAGGAAGGAATTTGCCCTTCGCCGTAAGCAAAGCGGCTGGAAGGTGGTTTTGCCCGCTGCCACGCGAGGCGCCAGGGGTGGCCCCGGCCTCTCCTCCGCTCCCGGCGCGGTGCGGGGGCGCCGGCGCCCGCAGGCCTCCGCGTGTCGCGGCGCCGCGGCTGGAGGCCGGCGATAATTAGAGGCTGCTCGGGGATGATTGTCTTTAGCTGCAAAGATCACCCGTGATTAATGATTTATCAGGAACTTACTTTGACTCGCTCAGACCCTCTAGGCTGCACAAGGCCTTCAGAGATTGCTTTTCCAGTTGTAAAATTGACTTCCCTGACTCGTCTCCTTGGCTCGTTACTATTATCATCTGGGTTTAAATTTCTCTTTTTAAACAGTGTAATCTTTCTTCGGTTGTGCACCCTGGAGTAAAAATCGGGGCATCATTTTCACATCAAAGAACTGTCAGCTCTCTCATATGAATTGCTGCCCCCCGCACCCTCTCTAGAACACTACCCTTGACACGCGGGCGCTCGGAGCGCTGAGCAGATATATCGCTGTAATCACGGCGCTGATAATTGAGTTTCGCGCTCGGGCGCAGCAGCGCAGGGCGCCTCCGCGGAGCGGGTCGGGACGGGGCGCCCCGACGGGACACGGGCTGGGGCGGCCGCCCCCGCAAGGGCAGGAGCCCCGCGGAGCGCCCAGGATCAGCCCGCGGGCCCCGCGCTGCCCCCGCACTAGCCCCACGGGTGGGCTCGCCCCGAGAAACAGGCCCACAACCCCCCGCGTTCGTGTCCCGAGGTAATGCGGCGGCCGGGAAGACAGGGGCACGTTCGCGGGGGCTGAGACTTTCTGTCGCCGCGGTGCCGGGTTGGGTGAGGAAAACCAGCGGCCCCGAGTCCAGGCAGATCGGGAGAGCTGGGAAGGGAGGGTCTCCTCCCAGGAAAGCTGGCGTCCAGCGACTCGGAGGCAGCGCATGTGGACGAGCTGCAGTTTCCTGCCCTGCCTCGTAACAAATCAGCCCAAATCATTAAAAAAAAAAAAAAAAAAAAAAGTCTTTATCGTCATGGAAAAGGAGGGGCGTTTCTGGTTTTATCATTTAACGGGGATCAATTAACGTAAAATGGTTTCGCCAGACTTCAGTGCTGGAGTACGGAGCAGGCGCAGGGAGGCTAGACAGGCGTGTGTCACCCCCCGGCCGGCTGCGCCCCTCACCAGGGCCGCGGGTCGCCCAAGCCCCGCTCGCAGGGTGGAGGCTCCATCCGCGCTGAGGCTCCGTCGAGGCCTCGCTGGCAAAAAAGGCGGACGGCCAGGGGCGCTAACGAGGGTATTTGAAACAATTGCGACAACTCCAAGAAGTCCCTGCGCAGTTTGGAGAGCGGCTGGTTCCTCTCGGCTCCTCATGACTCAGGCGGGTGGGGAAGCTGCTATTTAAAGTCCGCCTGAAATGCTGGATCGGGCGTAATCATCACTGATCTGCGTTCTCCTCTTTCATTAGTAAAGACCTGTCGAAATCCGTATGTGGCTGTGATTTCTCCACAGCTTCTGATGGTGATCTTCTCGCTGATGACTAACTTCACCGGCTCGGGGTAGCGAGAGGGAGCTGCGTTATTAGCTGGCCTTAAGTAATTAGTACTTCCCCCTGCCTCTGCGGCTATTGTACAGCAGCGCGTGTAAAACCCGTGTGTCAGCCCCGAGCATCTGATATTCCTCCTACAAAGACCACTCACAGCTAATGAGTCAAGAGCCCTAAACGGAGCCCAAGCAAAGGACACTTACCAGCCTCTCGCTTTGAGGACAGTAATTAATTGCGTCCGAGGAGAACACTAAGTGCTCTCCTGAAGCGAGGGCTGGCTCTCCAGGAGAGCCCGCGTGTGCCGGGGGAGCGTTTGCCGCGCAGTTTTGCGCGGACACCCCCGCGGCCGGCGCAGCGCCTCGGTAAACAGCGCTTAAACAAACAGCCCGCTCCGCGGCAGCGGCGCGGGGAACACCAGAACCCGCGTCCAAGGCTGCGGCTTAATCCAATGAAGGCAATTTCCGAGGATAATTGCGAACATGTTTTAATGCATATGCATGAAAAAGGATTTTTTTCCGAGAGACCGACTTTACATGCTTATGTAATTGATTGAGGCGCTGACCCGCTATTCAAAATGTTATTTGAGAACCATCAGAATGCGTAAACTTGCAAATTGCCCAGCTTGTATCTGAATTAATACCTCATTCATCATCATTATGGGTTGATAAGTTAATTTAACCATTTCATTCTGCCTTAATGAGCTATAGTTAAATTAATGCCACATAATATATGAAAGTAACATTTAAATAGAAGCACTGGGCTGAGACAAACAGAGGCTGCTGCTATTTGGGCTGGAATAACGTGACATAAATCTTTTCTTCATTACAGGAGCCAGTCTGTTCTACCAGCAGTTATGAAGTATTTATTCATTCACTTTCTTTTCCGAAGTTGCTTTGCCAAATAGCATAGGTAAATTATGTGTGCTTGTAAATAATGCCTCGGGATGTCTTTATTAAAGTAAAACAGTGGGAAAAAAAGAAAAAGAATATCTGCCTCTACCCATATAAGGCAGAAGCTAGACACAAAGTGAGGTCCCGGGATGGCTCTTGTCGGTGCCACTAGTGCCAGAGCAGAGCGGGCGCCAGGGGAGCTAGTGACCAGAGCCCGGAACCACCGGCGCCTCCAGAGCGGGGTGGGGGCTTTGAACTTCCCGAAACGCTAAGATTTTTCTTTTCCTCCCTCCTCTGGGGTGTGGGAGCTGGAGGGCGACTTTCCGCTCTCTCCCTCCTGCCCCGCTCCTCTCGACTCCTCTTCTCAGGAAGCCAAGTCCTCCTTCAGCCTGTCCCCCACACACACCCCCGGCGGAGGCTGCTGCCGCGCACGGGAGTCGCTCCCGGGGGATTTATGGCGCGGGCGTCGAGGCCGCGGGAGGAGCGCGAAAAGCAGGTTTCTGATGAGCACAACATCCCGCTGCGACTCTCCCGCCGCCCCCCGCAATGCTATTTCTTTATTATTATTATTATTATATTTAATGCTCCGCAGGTGCTGCGCGCCCCCGGGGCGGCGGCGAAGCGCCCATCCCCGGAGCCGGGGCTGGCTCGGCTGCAAGTGCTCTGCCGCCCCCGGCTCGGGTTGCTCAAAACAAGCGACTGTCAGGCCATAAACTCGCTGAGTGAAAAGACAGATCGTGCCAGGGAAATTTCCATTACCGTCTCCGCTATATTGCATTTCCATTACATTCTTCGGGAGATGCTTTTAAATACCGTCACCCCGCAGGGACGGCCGGTGATTAAAGGTGATAGGTAAAGAGGCGAGTAATTAAAAGGACACGTGTAAGTGAGCCCAGGAATACGCGGCCCCTCGTGCGCGGGGCTCTCAGAGGGGCGGCCGCGTCCTTAGTTAACGCGCGGTGGCAGAGAGTCCCGGGGACGCGGAGCTGCAGTCAGAAAATCACAATAAAAATTAAAATGAAACAAACCCCCGCGTTATTTAGCCCCGCGGCTGGGAGCAAGGCCCGGGCGGGCGCAGCGCCGCTGCGCTGCCTCCCCGCGCAGAGCCGCGCAGGCCCCGCGCTCCCTGCGCGCCCACGGGGGCCGCGGCGCCTCCGCGG
>JAWLRI010000251.1:3931651-3943932 GCA_034781795.1 Crypturellus tataupa | reverse complement strand
CCCGCGACGCTGGCGCGGCCCCTCGCGGGGGCGCCGGGCCGGGCTCGGCCGGGCCTGCGGCCTCGGGGACACACGAAGGACCCACCCTGCGTGACCGTCCCCGCGGCCCCGGCCGGGGCTTTAGCAGCGGAGGGAGAGGGGAGCCTTTATTGTGCTTTTAACCCAACTAGAAACCTCTGAGGCCAAACCCCAGCAAAGGGGCTGGGAGCGATGCCCAGGGCTCCTGGTTGCTCTTCCCCAAGAGCAAAAATAACGTTTATTTTATTTATTTATTTATTTATTGACTCCACATCTCGCTGACAGGCTCGTGCCGGCGGCGGAGCCTCGGCCAGGCTGCAGAGCCAAGGGAAAAGCGAGATATTGCCTTGCTGCGGCATTTCACAAATAACGGGAATTTTAGGTCCAGATTTAACATGTCTTTTGGCTGCCATTTCCACGTGAATCTGTTTCTAATGAAGAGGCGTTTCCACACGCGAAACCTTGGGTTGCCTCTCCCAACAGGAACAGTAATTCACACTGGCGGAGTCTGCGTTTTTCCCGTGTTTTTCTGGTATGGAGGACACTCAAATATGGATGTTCGGGACGTGTTCAATAAGACCAAACAATTACGGTGGATTAGTTCCCTACTCACACGAAATTACTGCCCTTCTGAAGGCAAGATGCCTGAGCAGGCGTATTTGAACTTAGCTCCTAGCCGGCCGCCGGCTAGCAAGGTCTGTTTTGTGAGGGACACAGCGGTCCCGCACCATTTTGGCGGTAGAAGCGGGGTTTTTAGGAGGGCAGAAGCGCAGCCATCTTCCCACAGGCTCCCAAGAGAGCCCCAGGGCGAAAGCCGCCCCGGCCTGGGCGCGCATTGCGCAGGGCCCGTTTCTTGCACCACGGCCCTTGCTGCCGCGGTGCCCAGCGCGGGCGGACACGCTGCCTCTCCGCCTGTGGCGAGGCCGAGGCGCGGAAAGGAGCTCCCGGGGGAGCGAGGCGCGCACCTAGCCACGCCAGAGCGAGGCACCACCTCCGAGCCCTGCGAAACCCTCGTCTCAACCCCCGTTCTGAGAGCTGGCGCATTGCGGAAAATAAAAGGCTCTTCATTCAGCAGCATCGCCATTTTTAAAAAAAAAAAAAAAAAAAAAAAAAAAAGATGCAGCGCCAATGATGCCAGCCAGGAGTAAAGCAGAGCAAAACAAATCAAGGCAACAAATAAAGCCCCCTTTCTTATTCCTCTCTGGAATACTATTCAGTCCCGCTACAGCCCATGAGAAATTGACTTTTTATTCTGTCCTTCCCCACCCTAACCCGCCCCAGTGTGACTGTTCCCTCTATTACAAGCATGATGCGAAATCTGAAGAGCAACTTTGTATGAAAAGAGATGGGGAAGACAATATATTATTTATTAAACGCATCCGATTTACGATGCTAGATGGTTGTGAAGCCCCGAGCCGAAAGGAGGAAAGGGGTTACCAAAAAAAAAAAAAAAAAAGGATCTGAAAAAACAAGATGCTGCAGATGTATGTGCCTCCGGTGTCCCCGCGTGTGCCTGCACACAGGCTGCACGCTCCCGGACACGCGTGCGGCTCTGCGGGCACTTGCTCTGCACACACATGTGCCGAGGCAGCTCTGCGTGGCTTCATGCACGCGCATTCTTGAGGTTTCTGCTGTTGAGCGACGCTGCGAGCGGCCACGGTCGTTGCGGGCATGTGTCGAGGCGCACATACGTGTGCCCAGCACACACGCCAGCCCGCTCCCAGCCACATCCATGTGCGGCACATACAGGCGTGTGCAGGCGTGGAAGATGTGCACGACGGCTGCACCCTGGGGACTCTGACCCGTTTGGATGGAGGATTTCTGTGTCTTTCCAGCCCTCTCCCCGCCCTCCCCCTGCTCTGTGGGTGCATGCGTGTGCGGGCACCCTGGAGCTGCATCATGCGTGTCCCTGTCTTCCGCAGCAGCCGGGCGAGCATCCATCCCCTCCTTCATTTACTCAGACATAAACATCTTTGCATTCCGCCCGCAGACTAAACGTGATGAGCCCCTTCCGAGGGGGGGGGTCTCCGTTCCCGCTAGTTTGATAAGGCTGGAAACGCAAGTCTGATTGTTTGAAATGGCTCTGGATGCCTTTGTGCTTCCTAAAAGAGCATAAATAATTAAAGTTTGGCAGGGAGGAAAAGCTTTCTTGCAGAACTGTAGTGGCAATAAATGAAATGACTCAGAATCTCTTCTCCAGTCAGTTTTTACGAGAGCTGCCAGACAGTGTCTGTTCACGTTCTCCAGATACTAGGGGCGCCATAACAAAGTTAAGGTCAAGTTAGTGTCTTATCTTGGGTGGCACAAAAATACCGCATCCTCTCCAGCCGGACTGGGTATATTTTTAAAACCGAATGTTACTCGAGTCGTCTTAATTTTCACGGAGGACTTCTGGAAATGTCTCTCGGACTAGAATACTTGCTATTTGCAGGCAACGATTGCAGATGTTTGAAGACGTCTAACGGTAAAGTATTCGTCTGAATCTGTACATGATGTGCGTTTATGTTTCGATGCTGCTTATTCTGTTTAAGACAACAACAACAACAAAGATGTGTGCGTGTGTGTGTGTGATGTTCAGAGCTGGGCTGGGAATAGACCCCAGGGTGAAAAAGCTCTGTCAGGGAGGACCCCCAAGTCTGCCTGATTCCGGCGGGTCCTCTGCGGTGATATTGGACTCACGTTGCTCAAATTAGGTTGCTTTTTAAGAGACTGCCTCCTAAAAGGGTCGTTTTCGTATTAACAAATCGTCGCCATGTCTTTGAACTTGAATTGTTTGAAATCGCTTGGCTCCTGCGCCAATATTTAATTGATGATGGGGCTTGCTGCATCGAAAGAAAGGTGAAGGATTCGGGCTGAGGCGTAAATAGTTGCTTGAACGACTGGGGAAACGAAGCCCCAGGGCTGCCCAGAGCCATCTCTCCCGAAGAGCTTCGGCGAGCACAAACCTGGGGCAGGCGGAGCGGACCCTGCGCTGCTCCGCTGAGAGCGCAGGGTGGTAAGTGACACAGGAGCCATTTTAACTGCGCAGGCATCGTTTTTAGGAGGTGGTTCATGTGCTGCGGCGGATTCGAACAGGCTCGAAAGTCGCCGATAAAGGGAGGAAATGGTGGTTTTCTGTGTCTTGGTTTGTGGAGATGCCTTGCCTATCTGCTGGGAGTCGTTTGTGGCATTGATGGTGATTTGCAAGTGAGGTGCCAGAAAAAATATTGGGAGAAATAAGGAAAAATGATTGAAAGGAAGCAGGACTAAGCTTAATATTTATTATTCTCTGATCGTTTTTTGTCTGGTCCTTCGGTGTTTCGGAAGGGCACCCCGAGCTTCCCTGAGCAGCTCTGGCAGCCCGTGGGTGTTGGAGCGACGGGGATGCTCGAGGGGCAGTGGCGGTGGCCGTGACGATGGCCGGGGTGGTGGCGATGGCCGTGGCGGTGGCGATGGCCGTGGCGGTGGCTGGCGGATTGGCGGTGGCCGTGGCGATGGCAGCCGCCCCTCACCGTGCATCGTGGCGCCGGGGCGCGCAGTGGGGCGCCCCTGCTTAGCCCCGCGGCCGTTGCCGGCCCTTGACAAAGCCCAGGTTTATCCTGGTCTTCCTCGCTGCCCGGGTGTCCATGGTGCTTCCGCACCGGCTTCCTACCTGCCGGGCTCCCCGCTTGCTGGGGGACCTTTTGGCGAAGCAGCTGTGGCCCGAAGCGAGGCCGGGGCGCCCCGAGGAGCAGGGGGCGGCCGCGCTTGGCGTGGGGAGCACGGGCGGGTTGCGGGTCGGTTTGGAGACCAGCATGTGGCGGGGCTCCTCTGGCTGTTACGCACCGTGCAGGGGGGGAAGCATTCCCATAGAGAGCTGGCAAACGTTTCTGGAATGAGGAATTGCTCGAGCATAGAGCTATTGCCGGAGCGTATTATTTGTTCTCTTTTCTTTGCAGCCTTTGTGACTCGGTTTGTGCTCATCTGTGTAAAATAATATTTCAAGGAGAAAAGGAAAACTGACCAAAATGAGCCCCGACCAAAATGAAGAGGGCGGTTGTGGGGTTTGCGGGGCTTGTGTGTGTCGCCTGCTCCCAGCCCTGCTTTTCCCTTCCAATGAAAGTGAACATTTTGGTGGGAGTTGGAGGCACGGGAACAGAGGTCACTTTGTCTGCTGCTCTGCTTCCCAAGGAAACCGTGCCTGGTGGACTTCTTTTCCTGTCCTAGCTCCTTTCTTTCCAGAAGAGCCCGAAAATATCTCATTTTAATAATAATAATTAAAAAAAAAAAGGAAAAAGAACAAGAACACTGAGAGATGTTCTGTTTGCATATTTCTCATTTCAGTTTGTCTCTGGCGCCCTTATACAAGCGCATAGTGCTTAAGCACAGTGCTTAAGCAAGGGAAATGAGGTGATCGGGACTTGGGCTTTGAATTTCGCGAGCGATTTTGATGCCAACTGTGGATTGCTGGAGCCGAGCGGGCAGATTGAGTCGCACGGGAGAATATGTAAATGGGACTTGGCTTTCCTGAGTGAACTATCACCCTCTAATCGCCTGTGCGAGCGGCAGCCAGCAAACATCAGCGCTGCGAGCAGGGAGTGATCACATTACAGAGCCGAGGTTGTCCGGCTCGGAGCCCACACCCCGCAATGCAAAGGTTACCTTTGCTAACGAGGCTGGTTTTCCCGAGCCCATTTCCCTGAGGCGCGTGGGAGCCGCGGCCGCGCGGGAGGGCGCGGAGCGGCGCGCGGCTGCGGGACGGCGCTGCCAGGTGACCGGCTCCGCCACCTCTGCTCGTCCCCGGCGCCAGGGCCGGGTGGCGGGAAGCGACAACAACAACAGAAACCTGCTGCGTTGGTCCAAACGCTCTGCTCATCTCGGCGAGCTGGGAGGGCTCTTTGGCGAGATCCTAGGCGGCTTTCCGACGGGCTCATATAGATATAAGGACATTTCTGCATCGCGTCACGTGACATAATTACCACTAGAATCAATCAAGATGAATTGCACGTCAGCACACGGTGGGGATTTTTTCTTAGTTGATCCTGTCCAAACCCTCTTGTGCAATAGATGGATCTTGTTCAATGCATTGAAGCCTCCTGGTTGCTTGCAATCGCAAAAGGGAAGACATGACTGAGTTTGACGATTGCAGCCACAGCGCATCCAATATGTATCTGCCAGGGTGCGCTTATTACGTCTCGCCCTCAGATTTCTCGACGAAACCCTCCTTTTTGTCGCAGTCGTCTTCCTGTCAAATGACTTTTCCTTATTCTTCCAATTTACCTCATGTCCAACCTGTGCGCGAAGTAGCATTCAGGGAATACGGATTAGAGCGCAGCAAATGGCAGTACCGGGGCAGCTACGCTCCCTACTACCCGGCCGACGAGGTGATGCACAGGGACTTTCTGCAGCCCGCCAACCGCAGGACGGAAATGTTGTTCAAAACGGACCCCGTGTGCGGCCACCACGGACCTTCCCCGACCGCCACCAACTTGTACAGCGCCGTGGGCAGGAACGGCATCCTGCCGCAGGGCTTCGACCAGTTCTACGAGGCGGCCCCCGGCCCCCCGCAGCCGCCGCTCTCCGAGGGCGACGGCGACGGCGACAAGGGCGACGGCAAGTCCCAGCACGGCCCGTGCAGCAAGGCGCCTTCGAGCCAGGACAAGAAGGTGACAGCGGCCAGCGGCGCCGAGTGCCCGTCTGGGGAGGCTGTTGCGGAGAAGAGCAACAGTGCAGGTAGGGAGCGGGAGTAAATGGGGGGCAAGAGTACAAGGCCGACACTTTGTCAAGCCGCATTTTATGTGCGATTTTATAAGCATCCGAAGGATTTTATATATCCTATAAGATTTCCTTTGCCGTTGTAAAGCGTGTTTACGATAGGAAACCAATTTAGGTGGGCTTAAGGTATTCTTGGAAGAGGATATTAATTGTTATTAAATTGTTGATCTGGAGGGGGGCAGACAGGCAGATTTCACAGGTAGTGCTCAGAGCTGCCTTCGTTTTGGAGCTTAAAAGTCTTCGTTTGTTTGGGGCGGGGGGTGGGGGAAAGAGGAGTTTGAGCAACTTGGAATATTTCCAGCCCATTTAAATATCTCTCTGTGTTGCTCGGAGTGCTCTCTTTTAAGGACAAGTTGGGATTTTTTTTTTCCTAAGTCACCCAGGGAGCAAAGAGAGCAAAAGCCCCAGGAAGTTTTACTGAGCTGCCAGAGGGGCTGCTTTCCGGGTAGGGGGATATTGTCAAAGTCCCGGATCTCTGCCTAGCTGAGCATGTTCGTAGAAGCCGCATAAATCAGTTTCTTCTCTCTTGAATTTCAGCAATTCCTCAGCGATCCAGGAAAAAGAGGTGCCCCTATACCAAATATCAGATAAGAGAACTGGAACGTGAGTTTTTCTTCAATGTGTACATAAACAAAGAGAAAAGACTGCAGTTGTCCAGAATGCTCAACCTCACTGACCGGCAAGTCAAAATCTGGTTCCAAAATCGAAGGATGAAAGAAAAGAAACTGAATAGAGATCGACTCCAATATTTCACTGGAAATCCCTTGTTTTGAAAATGGAAAGGGGAAAGAAAAGAGAAAGAGAGAGAGAGAAGGAAGAAGGAAAAGGGGGAAATGGAGGAGAAAAAAAAAAAAAAAAAAAGGAAAATCTCAGTCTCTCTGACCTGCCATCTGAATGCAAATGTAGCTTGGTTTACATGACACATCCACCCTTCGGAACTCGGTTTCATTTTCACGTGCAGCTCCACACACTGAATGGCCACTGGAGATTTCGGGGCTTGGCGGAGCAGATTCCTGCTAAGGGGAAACTAGGGTAAATCCAACAGTCCATTCTCAAGTTTTCTCGCCAAAGGTGCTTATTTTTCCCTCTCCTACAGTACCAGCAATGGACCTGCAGTGTGTCTGGTAGATTTTTGCTTACAATTCATTAAGTCTGTGGGGGCTATGTTGTTGCTTTTGAGCTAGGGTAACACTTTCCTCCCTTTAAGTGAATGCGGTTTATTTAAGAGATGGTAAATGTACGTTCGCTATATATAAATATATATATATATGTTTCTATTGTCATCCGAAAGCATGGGCCACTGTCTTTTTCATGTGAATAAATGGTTTCTAGTAAAGTTAAGGTTATATCTTCCGTGCACTGTATGGGTTTCCATCTCGGAGGGATCCTAGCGTTTCCGGGGAGAGATCCAAGTTCAGCTAAACGCTGGTGGGAGGAGGTCCCGCCGCGGTGCTGGAAGCGCGGTCTAGCCAAACGCGAGCCGAAATCCCCAGCCCGGCTTTGGTAGGTGCGGGAATCCTCCCGTGTCAGCGCGGAGCGCAGGCAGAGCCAACATGGCTGTCTGCGGCTCGGGCTGGCCACGGCGCCGCGAGGGCTATAAACAACGCGCGGAAAAAAAAAAAAAAAGATTTTTTTTTTTTTAATCTGGCCAGGCTCTCGAGGAGCCCCGGCTGCCCAGCGCCAGTGCCTTTTGACTCGATAGGGAAGGATCAGGCGGCACGACGAAGGCGATGCAGACCAGAGCAGAGGGAGCTATAAACAATTGGCGCTGGTGGAATGAGAGAAAAAGGGAGGAAAAAAAAGAAAGAAAAAGGAGGGGAAAAAAAAAAGCCCGCGTTGCGGCGCGCGGGATGTGTGAGCGGCGGCCGCGCTGGCGGGGCAGCCCTGGCCGCGCTCGCAGCCGGCGGAGGTCCCCGCGCTTCGTGCGGCGTGACCTGCCGCGGCTGTTTACAAAACCTTGAACTGTCTAGACAACACCATAAAACCCGAGGGTCTAAACAGCTTAATTGGGTTATATTATACACCTTCTGGTGGGCGAAAAAGAGATTTCCGCAATGTGCAATAAAGGGAAGGAGTGAGGAAAGAATTTGCCTTTTTTTTTTTTTTTGTCATGAATAGGACGAAGGGGCTCTCCCTACGCTTCCATCTAGCGAGGGCAAACGTTGGCAAATACGTCAGGAATAAAAATAATAATAATAAAAAAGGCAGAATTTAAAAAATAGAGACATGGAATCGGAGTCATGCATGACTAAAAAGGAAAAAAAAAATTAAATACTCCTTAGCAAGAAAAACTTAAGTGTATGCCTTTGAACTTCCAAAATGTCAAGGTCATAACCTTTAACCTTTCTGAATAATTAGGCGCCTTAAGGTTCCTCTGTTATTTCCAACCACCACCCACCCTCTCTCTCTCGCCCTCTCTCGCACTCACACGCACTCAGGCACCACCGCGGAGCCGGCCAGAGCCGCAAACGCTCCGTTACGACCAGAAACCCGCGGCCGCTTCTAGGTGAGCTCGTCGGCAGCCCCGGGCGCCCGCCCGCTCCGCGCCGCCGCCAGGACACGCGCGCTGCCCTCCTTCCCGCTCCCTCAGCACCGGCGCTTGAGCGGATATCTCTCTCTTCCGTTTTTTATTATTATTTTTTTTAAGGATATATATATATATATGTTTGTGCTTCTGTGAAATAAAATGTGGGGAATGTAAGAAAAACTCCATTATTGAGGGGAAAATATGGTATTTTTCTCCGGATGTGCATTTTCCCCAGAAGTCTATTATTTTGACATGCGTATAGTCGCAGGGACTATCTATATAAAAGCGTTTCACCTGATCTTATACCAAAATCCTCGCGTCTTTTCTGAGTCTCAATACACAGGGTAAGAGCAAGTTGTTTGATTTTCTGCTCCCTGTAGTGCTTTAAAGGTTTATTTTAGAGGATTATTTTCCCTTTAAAATCCCTAAAAATTCCCCTAAAATAAAATACCACAAAATAGGGCTGTGGAAAAGTAAACACGCGCATATTAATCTCTTAGAAATGTCCAATTATAGTAATTTTTAATTTGTATTAGAAGAAAAGGAATAAGCTCATGACTAAAAGGCAAATCGAGCTGCAGAGAAAGGCAGGAAAGTGGGAAAAATTCCCTGGTGCTTGGCCCCAAAAAGCCACAGGAGGGCGCGCTCATGTGCTGTAATGCTCACAATAGCTCTGATGTTCAAGTATATTTTCCTCCTAATAATCATTCCACTGCTAATAAAATATCTAATATATAAGTAACGATAAGATTTCAGGGCTTTCCAAATGAGAAAATAAAGCATCAAAAAGATTTATTAAACAAATAACCCATAACCGTGATGTGCTTGAGAAATATGCCACTTTAAAAGATTTTTTTTTGGTCGTAATCTTTTATAATGCATCCGAGCTTTAAAAATACCCATATTTTTAATTAAAAAATGATATTCAAAATTCGTTCTGTAGAACGAAGATCTACTTACACTGCTTAGGACAGCTTTAAAGCGGCTACAAGAAAAGTAATATAAAAAATACCTTTTCACATTTTTTTCTTTGAATTCTTGTTCAAAGCTTTAAATAAATAAATCCATAGGCACGGAATAGATACAGAAATTTTAATTTTTTAAAAAACGTATTGTATTTAAACATGGGATTGGCATTAGATTATGACAGTGTCTATTTTTTAAAAGAGAGAGAGAGAGTGAAGTTAAAAAAAAAAAAATTAATATCCGAACATCATCGTGCCAAGGAATGGCTGAATGAAATCCCTCACCTTTAAAAGCGCTACGGAGATCTATTAAAATTGAACTAGATATTACAAAATTAAAGCGCAGCTTATGAATTTCCTGGCCGTTCTCCAGTGACCGATCATTCTTTTTTTTTTTCTTTTTTTTTTCCTGTTTACTTTTTTTTTACCCTCACCAATGCGCACTTTTAATCTGATTCACACCAAAGAAAAGGCTTTTCTCCTTTCTGCCGTTTTGCAGGGTTCATCGAAATCTCTTTCGCCCTGTCTTTGCCATATTACGCATTTTTAAAGCCCCGTCTCTCGTGAAAACGTTTGTTGGCACTTTGTCTGCCGAAGGCTTTTTTTAGAAGTTCATTGTTAAGAGTTTCCTAGAAATAGCCTTTCCGTCTGCAATAAAACGGCTTTGTACAATCTAAAATAATTGGAGGCTTTGACGCTGAAGGTAGCACTTTTACCCACATCCCGAGCCCGAAGAAAAAGTTGCTGGTGTCTCCATGGGTTCACCTATTTCCAGAGGGAAATATTTAGCACAGAATGTTTGATTGTTTTTGTTGGCGTTAGAGAGCTCCCCAAATCCACTGGGCTGCCGCGTTGTGATGCTGCAACCGCTCGCGATTACAGTGAGGCCGATCTCAGAGAACGTGGACGGGGGATTAGACAGTTTGTGGCGCTAATTAAAATTAAAAGGAAAAAAATAGATGGAAAGGCTGCTGTTCTCCTTTTGAATCCTCAAGTTAATCTGACGATTCTCCGGGAGTCCGTAATCTCGCCTGTTCCCCCCTCTCCTGGCTTTCTGCGTTAAAAAAAAAAAAAAAAAAAAAAAAAAAAAAAAAAGACTGTGAGCTATGCCTTTGGTCTTGTTCTTCTTGGAGAACGAATAGGATATTTGCTTATTTTCAGATTAAATTACAGATTGGCAGGAGCCTACCGAAACATAAATATACAACACCAAAGCAGAGGCTGTGTGCAGATTCCCCCACCAGTCTGCAAGCTAAAATCTCTAAAATTTCCCCCCAGCAGATATGTACTCCTGTGGGCTCTGAAATACAGAGATGCCGTAGGGGTCCGGGTACGGCACTGAGGGAACCTGGGAGCACGGGCAGCCCTGCCGTGCGGTCCCCGCGCTCGGAGGCACCTTGGTGAGCGAGTCGTTTTGTGCATTTTATAACATTCTCTATATTAAACGTGATAATGCCATCAGTATGTTCCCATTTTCCTCCTGCCCCTTCCCCCGCCAAAAAATAAAATAATAAAAAAAAATCCCGGGTATTTGAGCCCTCGACCCAGACGTCGACTCTTTCTATGAAAATATGGCACATAGAAATCTGGGCAACGTGACAGTTTCATTATTAAAGGAAGAAAGGTCACAATATTGCAGCCAATTTTTTTTCCTTAAATAAAAAATATTCTTAAATCTCCCTTCAGTACAAGAGCGCGGCATAAAATATACAGTTCTCCCGTTAAAATATAGCTTAAATAAATTGCTGAAATCGACTAAATGAAAGCAATATTACTTAAAGTGTCCTCGGTCCCAGTCTTCTTCTTCTTCTTTTTTTTTTTTTTTTTTAATAAGATATTTCTTTCCATAGCTTTGTTACTGAAGGCATCTGCAAAATATCTAGGCTTTTTCGTACCTCCTTCCCATCCCCCTCCCATAATGAGGCACAAACACAGCAAATTGCAAGTATGGGAATCGTCAGCACAGTCGAGGAAAAAAATCATATCACGAATAATAAGGTTTAGGGAGATAAGGCAATGAAAATCAATCCCTCCAGCCACGTCTTGTAACCTCAAGTTTTTAGCCCTGACATTTTCTAGAGGAGAAAACTGTAATGTCCACCTATGCTTTATGGGAAATAGTAATTTACATCTGCATAGACCCCTTGGTTGGCTTTTTTTTCCCACCCCCATTAGGAAAAATATGGGACTCTGAGAACCAAACCTTTATATTAATGTGCATTGTATATCTCATTTATTGCACAATATTGATTTATTTATTAATGTTAATTACTTGATTCCATTTTAATATGATTTAAAACAACAGTGACATTAAATACCCAGACCCTATGTCCCCAGCTCCCCAGTGACTCCCGCATGTTTATTCAACTTCTATTTACATCAAACTTTAACTTTCTTACTGTTCATTTCCAATAAAAATTTGCTGCCCCTTTTTAAAGCAACTCGTGATTTATCGTGAGCGAAGGGTCTTGCGGAGCTGTTCGCCAGTCCTGGACGCGATATTTAAATCATGATCATCAGAGCCATCATTCGAGTTTCCGTGTAGTGACATGCAAGAAATTCATATTTTCAATTAGAAATCAAAGAGACTCCGTGTGTAACGGGGAGCCCAGGGCTCAGCGCCGCAGAGGCTGCGCGGAGGGCGGTCGAGCTTTACCTTAGTGTTTTAACTTCCCTATGTGGCTGAGCCCGCAGGAAACCCCTGGCATAAGCCTGGAGCTGGCATATTTCTGGGACCCTCTTTCCTTAAAGTGTAAATAAAGACCCATTTGATGGGCATAAAATTCCTGATTAGATCTAACGACCAAGCCCTAAGCTGCGTCAAGGAAAATAGTATTTTGCTGCTTTAAACTCTGTGGGTCGCCCGCGCTGTTGTTTAAGAAGAGGAAATTGCTAGAAAGCGAGGGGGGGACCGGAGCGCCCAGTGCGGGAGCGGCGGGAGCTGCGCGGCCGCGGCCGCTGCGCGCGGGCGCATCTTAGCCGTGGCTCTGATCGTGATCTCCAGGGCGCGGGCGCGCGGAGGCGGAGGTTGCGCGGCC
>JAWLRI010000251.1:3860471-3873610 GCA_034781795.1 Crypturellus tataupa | reverse complement strand
GAGGAGCTGCCGCCGATAGCGGTTCGCGTTCCTGTCCTATCCCGCGGCAGCTGCCGTAGCTACTCTGCTTTTTAAAATTTATTTATTTATTTATTTATTTTGGCAATGTGTTTCCAGTTTTATTTCTGGGGATATAAGGATATCGGGAAGACTTTGCACCCTTTCATCAAGGAGGAAAGTAAATAAAACAGGCGGATGGCCACCCCACCAGGCTGAGCTGGAGCCTGAGCAAGCAGCACCGCAGAGCTCTGGCTGAGCCGCCGGGGAGGCTGCGGGTCTGGGCCCAAGCGGGGATGTCAGGCAAGGAGAGGTACCTGAAGCTGTCGGAGAGGCGGGAGGCAGGTCCGGTAGAAACCCCGAGGAGCAGGAGAAACGTCCCTGGCAGGCGTGGGGAGAAACTATCCCCCTTACCCACAGGCATCAGGGATCCCCATTGGAGAGACATGCTCTTGGCTTCCCCTCTCTTTGCAAAACTTCTGCAAAAAGGGCCTGGTTTATGGCCTGAGCTTTGTCTCAGTCATGCACGGTCTCTTTCCTGAGTGCAGGACTTAGTGAAGCGAGGTTTTAAAGGGAGTGAAGCACTAGGAGGAAGGGTTCTTTCTGCTCAAGCTGCGACTTTCCTGGTGGAAGAGACACACTGGGCTCTGTCTCTCCCTTCACTGTCTCTCAGAGCCCCTCATTGAGCCAAAACCTCTTGCAGCTTTTAGAGCCAGACCATGTCCTCTGCAGACTATGTAGTTCTCCCGTCCTGATTTTATCTCATAGTTAAAGAAAATGCCTCATATTTAAACAGTTTACAATAAATCATGCCACATGTGAAACTCCAGGAACTGTTAAAGCTCAGAAAGATGCTTGGGTTTCACCAGAGACTCCTCTGCCAGCAAAACACCAAGGGATTCCTGGGTCATTTACCTGAGGCCCTGGCTCAGCAGGGCTGACAACGGGTGGTTAGTCCACAGAAACACAAATATCCAGCAGCACTTCTCACTTCTCCTGGTTACAGCTTCCTCAAAAGCGAAGTAGTGAAGTTTCCTCCTCTACACAGTATTTCCACTCACTTCCAAAGAGTGGATTCACTTCACAGACTATCAGGGAAAACATTCCAGTAATTGAACTACTGATATGAAACCAGTTGCAAGCAAAATAAATGATTTGCAGTTCTGTATTAACGACACTGAAGGTAAGCTCGTGTACTGTGGGCTGATTATTCTTAAAAAAAAAAAGGAAATAATATTTTAATATTTATGCTTCCTGCTTCTGAAAAGTTATTTAAAGTAAAACAAGGTAAAGTATGGTAGTGCTCATGAAAATCAATGAAATCAATGTAAATCTTTTTTTTTTCAATCTGAGTGTTAAAAACAAGTCAGTTACTTACCTACAGTTTTCAGCTGCTTTTAAGATACATTGTTTTAATTGACTCCTTTTTTAAAACAACAACAACAACAAAGCATACGCTTGTAACCAGAATAACTTGTCTTTAAAAGAACATATGGCTCACATGTGAACTTTAGAAAACAGCTGTGTTTTTAGTTGCCTCCAAATTTGTCACCAAGCCATGGGGTTGCTGGTTTGCCAGAGTTTTATTTTTTAATGATTTTGACATTTGTGCAGTCACTTTATTCTGGAGGAAAGGTTTTCACATTGGGAGCATGCTCTTGCACTTCCAAAGCAGAAAGAAAAGTTCTCATTGATTTGAGTGGTGCTGGGTCAAGCCATTAGACCACACAAAGTCTTTAATAATGAACGTTTTCAGGCCATATATTTTCCCCAATAAACAAACACATGTGTTGGCCTTGTAGCAGTACACAGTTCTGTATCCATCAAAATGACATAGTCTAAATATGTAAAGATTTACTTGCAAATTAAGATGAAGCCTTACAACTGTTTTGTGGCAGTCTGAATCAATTTGCTGGTATGAACACAACCCTACTCTGTGGTAAGGAACTTTAATGTATCGAGTGTAATTTCTGCTCACGAGAGGGGCATTTTAGCAGCATCTTGCTTCATCATGAGCAGTCCCAATGGCATATGGATTGGAGACTGCTCTTGTGCACTGCTCGGTCAGCAAGATACCCAGAGGGACGGGATGATGCAGGCCATGTACCGGTTCCTGAATGACTGAAATTAAAATGTGTGCTATATGCATGGTGCCTCCTGAGGCAAATAAGGGATAGCTAAGGTCTAAGATTCACTCATTCAGCATTAAAGCCAACAGCTATGTCTCACTTGCAGTCACTTTGATGCCTAGTGGTTGGAAATAAGCGTTACGTTCTGCCAGTAAGGGTGAGAGCACAGGCTGTGATTCCTACTGCAATAGGGACAAACTACACCCAGACTGTTTTGTGAAATACCCACCACCACACAATTTATCAAATATTATTTCTTGGCCTTGTTTTCCCTCAAACATCATTAAAAACATATAAAAGACCATTCTGTTTCAGTCATATATTATTTTTTACCTACAGACTATTGCCTGAAGGGCCACAGTGTGCAAAGGAATTTGGAAGAAGCATTTCTAATGTGTTCCTACTTTTGCCTGCAATAGAAAAATATTGATTTGGAAGCATTTCTCCTTCTTCCAAGGAGAAAAGGGTTACACAGTTACCGTTTCTGAGTGGTATATGTGAATGTGGAGATTTGATATTCTTTGGGTAGGCAAGAGATAACAGGAGAACATATCTCTGCAAATTCAGCTTAGGCAAGGAGCTCAGACTTGCTTCAGTATCTGGCTTCCTACCTAGGCCTGAATGAGTATGTCACCACTTGCAAGTAGAGCACAAGGAACACTTTGCAGAGGGTCAAATTGCCTACTTCAATTTATGATATCAGCTGCATACACTTATTTGTGGCATCAAAGAACAAAACAGTAACTCAGAAAACAAAAATATGCAAGCTAATGATCACATTTTAATCTCCCTCTCAAAGTGTGTCATTTCCTCTATTTATTGGTAAAATCTGGAACAACGGCCAATACATAAAGCAGTGTAACATTATTAGCAGACCAGAACAGATTATTACCTTAAAAAGTCTTTGCAGGCAAAAGAACAAAGTAGGAAGTCCTCCTTGTAGTTCCAATCACCTCTCTCACACCTAATAAATCATGTTTGTGATTTGTCCCGTACCATTCTGTTAGCCTTGATTCCAAGTAAATCCTGGGAATAAGGGCAAAACTCTGATGTTCAAGAAGAAAAAGACATGGAGAGAATCCCAAATAAGACATGGTTGTTAACAGCTTATCATTGATGGCTCATTAAAGTTAAAGCTAAGCTTGTTATTTTGCACTGCCAATATATGGCTCTCCATGGGCAGAACTCAAGCTCAGACCATGAATTTTTTTCTTACTTCTTCCACTGTCAGTGAACTAGGGGGTCTCTGGTCAGGGAAAAGCACTATTGAAAGAAAGGCATCAGGACAAAATGACAAATCCTTCTGCTCCCTGGCACAGTGAGGCCTGTTATCCCACCCTTCTGAACACATCCATTGGAACAGACCCATTGGAATTCTGTGCAATATATAGCAAAATGTACTTCTCAGAGCCGGGGTCTTACTGTACTTTACTGGTGTCTAAAAATTACCTCCTGCCCTTGAGCACCAGCGGAGTGAATAGCTCAGTTCAATCTTTCATGACTTAAATTTATGTCTATACAAAGTGTTAACAGCCCAGATAATGATGCCATCCCACGAACGGTACATAAACAGGACAAGGCTTCCTTTAGCCTGGAAAAAAAAAAAAAAAAAGACCCATCGAAGATCTTTTCGTAAACAATTCTGCTTGTTTGTCATGTGGTCGTTTCCTCCAAAGGTAACAGCTCCTGCTGATTAAAAGATTGAAAAACAGCAATTTAAGCAAGCAAACAAATACACAAATACAATCAGTTCATTTCCTTCCTCGGACTTTCTACCACCTGGAAAACAGATCTCTTCTATTACATGTCACCAGAGAGCATTTTGTCATGAAGAATAAAATCCCCAAATCTCATTTTGAAGACCAAAGAGCTTTTAGGCAGACTGGCATATCCTACTTTACGAAACTGTTATCCAGAGGAAAGTCAAGCAGCCCAGCTTGTGGCCCGAGTCCTGGAATGAGACCCCTAAACCCCACGGGGAGATACTTATCGTGGGAGCTTGTGCTGTTGCGCAGCTCTGCAGACACCAAAGGCCTCTGCAACAGGTACCTCGAGGCTGCTGTGGGTGCGCATAAAACGACACCCATGTGTGAATTCACTGGATCAGGGCAGCTGCTTCTGCAGGGCAAAAGAAAATACTTATTCTGGCTATATATCTCATGAAAAATGTCTGTGTCCCAGTAATATGATTTTTGGGACATTACTATAGCAGTACAACCTGCGAGTTAAGGCTTCCCAGTCATTACTCTTCATCTTAACTGTTGTGCTATACCAAATCCACATTCTTAATGTCCCTTTTTATGTTCCTTTAAGAAGTAAACTAGATTAAGCACAATAAAGTTTAGAGTGGCATTTGAAAATAGATAAAATCTCACTAACTCTAAATTTTTTTAATGACTACTGAAGATTAGATTTTGCCCAGTTGCTGTTCAGATAATGGACAATTCCTGCTTTAGGTAATCTCTAGTACCAAATCCATATGTGAAGCATAGATAAGATAAAAATTATTTTAAAACCATGCATTTATAGATTTATGAATTATGCCATTTATGAGGAATGACATTTTCTTCCACACCTGAGTGTATCAAATTAAAAGATAACTATCAAACTGTGTTAAAAGTCTGTCAATAAAACTCATCTATCTTTCTCCTTAAAAACTCAGCTGGCTAAACCTGTGGTACATGATGCCAACGGGTTATCAGTCTTTTTTCTCGTGCTAGAGATCTCGAAAGCACCTGCGGAGAACTGCCTCTTGCTTATTCCTTATTGGCTCTGGTGCAAAAGCGGCAAAATATTGGGATCGTGATAACATCGTGATTCACTCTCCTAGAAGGGATGCACGTTTTTGAAAAATTCGGTACCTCTGACCAGCACAATGACTTTCATTTGGATGTGACCAGGCAGACAGTTCAAAGGACTGTCACACGCTCCCCGTGTCACGTCCTCCTCTGACAGACTGGCTGCCTGGTGCTTCTTGTCTCTCTGCAAGGGTAGCATCCAGCCACACAGATTTGGTAACCAGATCTGAGGCTTCGCAGCTGTGAAATGCTGCCCAAAAGCCACACGGACAAGGATTTTCACAATTCTTGGGCTAATCACAAATGAAAAAAGACGGCCCGAGCCTGCCTGCACGGTGTCACTGTCACCCCGACGCTATTGTCACCTGCGGTCCCAGCCTGCGGCAGAGCTCCCCGACGCTGGACACAGGCACCCACGTGTCAGCAGCTGCGGGAGCAGCCTCTGCTCCATTCTTTGGAATAATTTTCCTAATTTTAAAATACACCACATTTAATAAAACAGCAACGCATCTCTGGATGTTGTCAGCAGCTGTCACGTGCACCCTGGGAAACCCAGCCTGCACTCATGAACAGGCTGCAATTTCTTTCCCTGGAGAGTAAAACGTTCGCCAGCTGCAGGCGAGCTGCACAGAGCGGGCCGGGGGCGGCTGCAGCCCCAGCACGCGCGCTGCCCTGTGCCAGTGGATTTCAGAGCGGGGCGAGAAGAGCGGCCTGCTGTGGGAGAGCCACGGGGCTGCTGTGCTGTAGCCTGGACAAAGCCAAAGTGACTGCGGCAACCCTGGTGATAGTGACAGGGACCCCACAGGAGGTTAAGCAAGTGCTCAAATCTTCCACAGGGCACAGCTCTGATCTAAGGAAAGACATAAAAGCCCACTTCGAGGTGGGCTCAGGGCCACCTCAAGACAGCACTGGAGATCCTGAGATAAGAGAGGGACACACACACACAAAGTGTAACTGTGACTATGAGCATCTCCTGCTCCTGTTGCTTAGAGGAGGAAGGAGAGGTTACCAAAATGTCATCTTACTCTTCTCATGACATTGTGCAGACATTGGACCCAAGCTTCTTTGAGGAAGATCGCACGGTGAGCATCAAAATAGATGCCTCACACAGCAGAGAGCTCACCATTCACGAAATACCATGCTTTTTCCAGACTATATTAAATTATATTGACAATTCTTTTTCCTCCCACCAGATTTTAGAAAATTAAAAGGAGATAATTGATTTGGGATGTGACACAGTTACAGATGGCTCCGGCTAGACTAGACTGGAATTCATTGAGTCTGTGCTCTTTGCACATTTGTGGAAGTTGCCTCTGGCTCCTGTGGCTCAAAATATTTCTCATCAGATATTCCTTTTTCATGTTCCAGTGTGCGAAGGGCTTCAAAGCGCATATTCTTTGCAAAATATTCTGAAATCATTGATGCTCTCCTCTCCAAGTGAGCAGTATTTCTTCACCTGACATACACTCTTCATTGCTGTCTGCTTAGGCCACCAAATGCCCAAAGGAGTCACCGGGTGCTTTCCCCACATCCTTCTACCCGCACCAGTAGGATGAATATGATCTACATTTCCTTACAAATCCCTAGAGATATCTAGTCTCACCAACCTATACCTGGTGGTAAAAGGACCATATGTTTTTACTAATATATATGCAAGTTATTTCAGTTATCACTTTTTTCCTCACCATGTTAGCACTCTGAGGAAAAGTAATGCCTAGTATGAACTTCTACAATTGTCATGAAGATAAGACAAGCCTTTCTTGTTCCTTTTGTGGTAGGACAGTGATGTTAGATGGAGTAAGATTCAACTTCTGAAGTTTCTGCTACAACACAGGAGTATTGCTAGGGAAGACAGAAGTGTCCCTATGCAAACAAACCCAAGCCTCCTCGCTAGAGCATTCCCTACGAATATGGAGCTTGAACAGGATGGTTTGAAGAAAAGTTCTGCAGTACCTTTTTTTTCTTAATTTCTGTGCTTTCATGTGCAGAAGACTTCACAGGACTATCCAGGTTTCTTTTGTAGGTGTGTCTTGCTCTCTCTCTTCTATTTTTAAGAAGATCTTTTAAAGGGGTTTCAGTTTTATTACAGTGTGGAATAGCAACACATTTTTAATCTAAAAAATCTTTTGGGACAAGAAAGCCATTTCCTGCCCAGCTCTACAATTAATCACTGCACATCCCTCTTACAGTGCGCTACAGATAAATAATTCATTGCAGCTGCCTCTCCCTGCATGCAGGGTAGGCAGTCGTGATCATTTCTACAGGAAGAAGAAGAAAGTTAATTCTTTCTATGTTGGCCTCCAGAGAAGAATTCAGACCCTCTCACAAGAAACTTCGGTGCATTCATAAACCTCTTCAGTATTTACAACACTTATCCAGAAACCGAGTTCAGTTGCAGCTATCTAATTTCCTAGATAACATCTCCAGAGTTTGAGACGACTTGCCTATCCGGTGCCTACACTGAAACTGTGAACAATGACTCCTGCTTTCATTAACAGGATGGTTCAGGATTTTGCTGCGGTGTGAGTGATACAAACACTGGGATAGACCTTTATAGCCAGTATTACTGCCCAAGTTAGGGTCCTTACTGCACCTAATGGATGACACTTTCACATGCTCTGACCCTCCATGTGCCGGGGGTTTGGACTAGATGATCTCTAAAGGTTCCTTCCAATTTACGGATTCTATGATTCCTGGAGTTTTGCTAATGTGACCACATGCTGGGTAGGGAAACCAGGGCAAACTCTCAGTGAGCTCCTGCTCACTGACCCCTTCAATCTGTGCTCTTTTTAAAGCAAAAACTCCATCTCATGTAACTTAAGTGATGAGAAATCTATGGCTCTGAGCCCACCACTTGCCCAGCAGGGTGCATTCAGTGTGCAGCTGAGGAGCTACGAGGCCTGGGGGCACCAACAGGCCTTAACACCCTGAGCAGCCCCACCTGGGAGCCCCACAGGCCCCTGCCCAGGGCACTATTTAAGCCCAGTCTAGGTCCCTCACTCCCTTCCCCAGTGGTGCTGTAGCTGTGCTAGCTGCCAGCCCTGCTCGCCTGTGGGACTGCTCAGTACACAGGCTGACAGCTTTGCTCTGCCAAGAGAAAGCTTAGGTAATACTCAGGTAAAGGCTGAGCCCTGACTTCAAGATCTAGCCAGCTCCAGAGCATGGGAAAAATATCCTCTGCAGCTGCTTGAATGACAGGAGTATGCGGGAGCCCAGGGGCTGGTATGTCTCCTGTCAGTAAAACAGTGAAGTTAGGATTTCTGTGCGATTGCTTTGAAGTTAGCTCAGTGCAGCTGGGAGGATGACTGATGTGCTGAAATAGGCTTTGCACTCCTGAAATTCAGGCTCTGCTGAATAAAAGAAGGCAGGAATGGAGGCAAGTGAGCAAGGGAAAAGAAAATGATTCCTCTAATGGCTTTCCTGTATACAGTCTGAGATCCCTGTTTGTTTTCAGAAATACTGTTTTTGTGCCTCTTAAAACCTTTATGAAAATTCTTTTTGTCCTCATGTGGGTTGTTGACAGATCAATTAGTGCTGATGCATTTTCAATTAAATATGCAGCATCTTCTATAAGTGCAAAATGGTTAGTGTTAGTATTCCCTAACTGCTGTATTTTGCTGGAAGCATGTTCCTAGAAATCATATCTATGCCATGCACCAGCTTCTTAGCCCAGAACCTGTACCTGTAAGAAGTCACCAAATTGAAATCACTATTACTGGATTGTGAAAATCTATTGAAAGGCAACTTGAATTTGGAAAAAGGAAAAAAGAGAAAAGAGTCTTAATTTCTGAATCTGTTCTGGATGCCACCACAAGGTGTGTGTCTGCTTCCTGGGGAAGTGTATGGTACCTGCAGAAGTGAGAGATGAGCCCCAGTTTTACTTCAGACTCTTGCACCATGGCACCTTAAACTCGTGGGTGTGTACATTATAACTGAAACTTGGCTTGAGTGATCTTGGCTTCATGAAGCAGCACATAGGTAAACATTTACTCTAAAATGTAGCAAATACTGTGTGAAATCCATTTGAACATACCAGCCCAGGTTGTCCTGTCTCTCTTGCTCTATGCACTTTGCCAGAGCCCTTAGCATCCAGGCATGAAGCCCATCTAAAAACACCCTTCTGCTGCCACTTGGCTGTATTGGCAGGGAAGGACAAACTCCAGCTCGCTTCATTGTGGAGATTCCCAGCAGCCATAATAGTCTTTTAAGGGCAGTGACAGGCGGCATAATTTAGAGCAGCCCTCAGGATGCCCTATGTTGCACTAAGGAGCAGCGTGGCAGTGGGCCAGGCAGGGAGAAGGGATTTCAGCGCTGGCTTGTTCCCTCTCCAAAGGAAACCCTTACTGCCACTTGGCCTGCTCTCAAGCACCAGCAATGCCGCACGTGCAGGCTGCTTTAGAGCCTTCACTCACCAGCAAAATTCCTGCACGCCACCTCCTTTCAGAGGAAAAAGAACCAATCCTCGTGTCATCTGTGTCTGCTGGCTGTCGTCCTGCCTTATGGAAAGGCCTGAGCTATGGGAAAACTGCTCCATGGAAATGGGGACCAGCAGTTTGGGCAAAGGTTTTTGCTTTATGGAACAAAAGAACAATAGAAATTAAGCATGCATGTTGTAAAACCTGTCTAAATACTATTAAGATACTAAGAACAGCCTTGGGATTTTTCTAGGCAGTAGACAAATAATTATTCAAATTCTACTTCGATAGTTTTAATGAAGCAAATATACATATATATAGACACAGTCTAGTGCTATATCCTTAGACAGTGTTTAACTCCAATAACTAACACCTTATCTGGTAAAGGCTGCCCATATAGAGAGAGGAGCTGTAAAGAAGATATAGGTTTGCCCAAAAGATAACTATGTAGGGTAAATGATTCATTTGTAAATAATGATTCTATTGTATCTATTCCATCTGAATTTCTGAAATAGAAGGGCCTAATTCTGTCTTCTGATTTTCTCTAAAGTGCTGAAATTCTATGCTTCTCTTACTAGTGGAATCAAAGTGACCAGCACCTTGGATCTGCTGTTTTGCTTTTAAACTTTGTAAAAGCTGGGAAGTTTTCCACGGCATAAAGCAAGAATCACCAGAAGGAAGTTAAATAGGGTCACCAACTGAAGAAAAGATTTGCAGGCCATGCAGGAAACTGGCCTCAGAGTGACTCCTTTCTGAAGAACAAGGTATATATGTTGGCAAGGGACGCATTGAGTAGAAATAAACACATGGAACCAAAAGTTTCATTTTTAATATATAAAATCTCTAGATATCTACCTGATGTTTGGATTAGATGGTGCACTAAGGCAGCCCTGTAAGTGAGAGTGGGGGAAAGGAGGAGGGGAGCAAGAAACACCTTGCACTTGCCTTCTCCCAAGCAGGGATCTTGAGTGCATCCTGCTGTGCTTTGGAGACAAACCCTGTGCTGGCCAATTGTTTGGATTTGCTCAGATATCTGCTGGATTATTTCCTGAATTTTGTTCCCTGCTATAGTTTACAACACCTATTTCCAGAGACAAGCATGTTCTATCAAACGATTTCCACTTTAAAGAAGGCACATCACTGGCTTCAGGCCTTTGGCCTAACTCAAATGTAGTTCACACTCAGGCTTATCAGGGCAACTTTTGTGCAATATCTTTTTTTTTTTTTTTTTTCTTACCAGTATTGATAGTGATGAAAGAATGGAACAATTAGGACACTAGCTTAACTTAAAATTGTTGTAATTGTCTAACACAAAGCCACTCAACTTCTGAAATTCATTCAGCTTTTGATTCAGGTGCCATTAAAGCTACCACTGTAACTAGAAATGTGGCTTTCATCAGCACTTGGGAATAATCAGTCCTCTTTCAGATCACTGATTTAGATCTTCAGCCTATTGTCCCAACATGTACTGGCTCTTCTGCTTTTGTTATTTCTCTAATGGCATGCTTCCACTATCATATGAAGAACATATTCTTAATAATGGCTAGTAATTCAATAGTAATTGCCATCAGAGGACTTTCAAGTACTTTGCAAATATTAATACAGTTCTATATTCATTCACATATATCCTCTGGTGCTTATCAGCATATACAATTTAAGATCTTGCCCTACAAGATGGAAATATATCATTGTATTATCTGGCTTTGGCAGTAGAATGAGTCTATTTGATTAAATGATATAGTCTTAATTTTTAAAGTGTAGCAAAGTGAGCACCAAGAGGCTTTCTAGAACAACAGAACAATCCTTTTGCATGTCCATTATCTTATTTGTCTATAAATGCGATGCATAATTTAATATTATGGCACTTTTCCAAAGTTTCAATGGTCTATATACTATAAAATTAAGACTATGAAATACCCCCTTTTTTTTTTTTTAAGGGAAGATGCACATCTCAAAATGCAAAGCTTCTCTTCATCTCAAGTCAAGATTTCAGAGGGTGGGAAGGCAATACCCTTTACTGAGTCACTTTGTCTCATTGTACATGAGATACACGGACAAAGATCTTTGGCTGGGATATGGGAAAAGAACAAATCCTGTGTGGTCAGTGAAGCACTGCCAATAGCTGGAGTACAGTCTCATCCCTCTCTCCAAAAATCACTTTTTCAGTCTGTTCTGTCACTGAAAAAGGTCCAGCTAATACTATTCTGGACCAATGAAGGGAGACAACATAGCCCAAAAGCTATTCACTGTATTTAACACTTCTGTTATTGTTTATAGCGGGGAAGGTTTATAGCTTGCAATTAGTATGGCCCTTTCAGACACGGATTGGCCTTTTTCTGCTTTCAGTGCTGGCTCTAAACTATATTTAGCAATTCCTGTTATCTTTGGGGAACTAATGTGATTATGTGGGGCTAAGTCCTAAGTAAGGACTTAGCTTGAGTGGAATAGGAATTAGAGATGGCTTGAGACACCTTTCTTGTCAGATCCTAGAGCTGATCACAGCTTTCCCCAATGAATGGTCTGTTTTAGCACTGAAGTGAGGGTGTGGGGGGAAAGCCCTTAAGGATCCATCCCTTCATCAAGAAGAAATGTGAGATATCCTGAACTTGCACCTCTTGCTGGCCCAGCTGTGTCACGCAGAGCGAGTTGAGCCGAATTCCCATCAATAGCAGGGTTCCTGGTGATGGGGGAGCTTGTATGATCCAGGTGCTTTTAAAGGTTCTTTGCATAAGGGTCCACTGCAGCCTTGACTGATTGCTGCAGGATCATAAACTAAGCTGCACATATGCAATATATCACCGAGAAAGATCTGGAAAATACCTGCAATTATTTTTACCATATATACTTACTCTTGTACTAGCATAAAGCTGGAGTGTCTGCAGTATTTCAGAACTCAGCCATGTTTATATTGCCGAAGGGTTCGGCATCTGTCATGAGTTATATTACAGATGTCATCACTCCCTAAGCATACACTTTACTACGGCTTCCCGGATAGCGATGTGGCTAATAGTCAACCCAAGAATCCATCACAATACAGAGAATTATGGTAAATAATCCCATCTGTCTTGGTATTGGACAGGGCTTCTTGCTACTTTTTGACACAGTGAAGTTTTATTTCCAGGCCCTTTTTGATAATATTTCTAAGTTGAGAGGGTTATTATGCTATAACTAGATTTGCAGTTATATCCCAGATAAAATTTTGATTGGACATAAATTCAGGGGGATTTTTTCCAACTTGCACTGGATTATCTAGAGAGAGCAAGGTGCAAGTCCCAAAATAACTTGTTATGCGAGTAGCTAGTCTGTAATGCCTTTCAAAGTCTTCATTTGTTACCGATGTATTTAACATTTCATTTTTCAAGTGATGGCTCTTACAAATGCACACAGGGCAAGCTGTCTAGGAAGGGCTGGCTGGGTGTTACCGCGATCCTGGCGGAGCTGGCTGCAGAAGCGGGGCAGACGGTTACCCAGGTCTGCGAGGGGATGCACGCTGTGGTGCAGCAGGGCTCCTCAGCACTGATACCGGCTTGGTGAGCTCTCAGACTTGTGCTTATTACCGGGCCGCGACCAGGCCCGGGGCCGTGCAGCCTCCCTACAGCTGTAGGGTCCCTCGTCGTCACTTTCTGACCTGGAATTGACCTGAAATAAACACAAGGCTGGTCTCAAGTGCGTTTTTTCACTCCCAGCCCAGCCATTCCAGCGAGCACCCACGAACGGCGGCTCGGGGCGGAGCGGCGGGCCCGGGGCGGAGCGGCGGCGGCGGCGGCCCCGGATGCAGTCGCGGCGGCGGGCGGCCAGTT
>JAWLRI010000251.1:3824880-3860371 GCA_034781795.1 Crypturellus tataupa | reverse complement strand
GCCCTGGGCCGTGCTCGCGCAGCCCCGCGCCTCGCTAGCGGGTTTAGCAGCCTGAGGCGGCAGAGGCTGCCGCGGCCGGGGGCGCCCGCAGGGATGCGGCAGCCTCCGCAGGTGCAGGGCTCCCTAACGGCAGCCGCAGGTGCCGCGGGACACGGGCTGCGCTTGGTGCTGCTGCCCGCAATTTACCGGTGTCTGTGGTGCCTTTAGGGCATTTTAGTGGCGAATTTTGCGAAGCGTAAGTAGGATGAAACTCGCGAGTAGGTGTTGATGCTGTTGGGTGTCCCTGCTCTGTGGCCAGTGTGAGTATCCCGGGGTCAGAGCTTGTTTGTATTTACTTTCTTCTGGAATTACAAATTAGGCTCCAAACTATAAAGCAGTTTGCCTGTGTAGGCAGCCAGTGGCTTTCTTGTTGGACAGGTTGTTTTGCAACAGCAGCTTTTTGCCAAACAAACAAATCTTTGCACACTGCATAAATGGCAAACACCAGTTAAGAAGAGTATGCAGAAAATGCACACATGCGAAATCTGGAAGGGATAAGGCAAGACTGTGCATCTGCTGGCTCTGTCCTTCCTTGCCCAAGCAATGCTTCCCCGCTCCTGGGGGTCCTGGGGTTGCCTCCTGTCCGGGGCAGTTACTGCTTCTTTGGGAATGGCAGTGCAGCCTCTGAACCCCCATCAAATTTAATAGGCTTGAAGAAGTTACTGCTCATCTTTTAGCTGTCAGCCAGTTAACTTATGTTAAGTGATGCTTATCTTTTAGTTTGAGTAGTTTGTAGGTAGCTAATACAACAATCCCGGCAGTGTCCCTCCGTTTTTGCAGAGCACAAGCGGTGGGTTTGTACTGTATTAATCTTGTGCTTCTGCCCAATACTATGTGGCTACCTACTGTGATCAAGGCATGGTGCAGGCTGTTGTTGCAGACGTGTCCACTAAATCATTCTTTAAAACAAAATTATGACCTTGCTTTTGCTTTCCCAAAAGCAAGTCAGGGTCAAAAACAGCTATGTGGCATGAAAATAACAAATACATCCAGTGAGTGTCTTGCCCTTCCTAAATCATCTGTATTATGTAGCAGACGCAAAGTGAAACTAAGTAAAGGCAAAATTAATCAATTTGTTCACATTGGAAGATTTTTCTAGGAAAATAAAGTTAACCGGGATCTTGGCCAATATCCACAGCACTTCTAGATTTCCTGAGATGTTACACAGAGATGCAAAGAATATTTCATTGTGGTGCCAGAAAAATATAAATGAGCCACAAATGTAAGAGTATTTTTTGGGGAAGAAAAATGAAGTATCAGAAGGAAAAAACCCTTCTCTTTAACCATGATTGCTGTTTTAGTATTGTCTTATATCTGTATCTGTGATGGTGGATAATGTCTGCCTGTTATGTGTGGATGAAAATGTAAGAATGATCCAGAGTATTTCTCACCTCCATAATAAAACCAAAGTTTGATGTGTTCGTAATAGAGGGACGTTTCAGAAAACAATTTATTGGTTGTGGCACTTCCAACTAAC
The DNA here is from genome assembly GCA_034781795.1 of Crypturellus tataupa. Taxonomy (NCBI): domain Eukaryota; kingdom Metazoa; phylum Chordata; class Aves; order Tinamiformes; family Tinamidae; genus Crypturellus; species Crypturellus tataupa. The sequence continues at coordinate 3,858,855 of JAWLRI010000251.1, read as the reverse complement.
TCCCACTACTGTAGCTATAGAGTTGCCATAAAGCATCATTCTTTGTACACACATTTGAATACAGTTGTCCCAGCAGTTTGTTTCCTAGAAATGTTTTAAAATAGGGATGGGCTTTAGTAGAGAGGTGGATCACAACTACCTGCCTTAACCTTTCCTGCAGTTTATGTGTTCAGTTCAGAGCACACGCTGAAGCTCCAAGGCAGTAATGATTAAATACAAAATGCTGACCACTTATGTGCAATAGAACACTTTGGTAACACCAGTTCAGTGATATTCACCAGCCATTCACTTTTTTTTTTTTATGCAGAAATATGAAGATGTTGATACTATATCGCAGGGAATAATAAACTTTTTTTCCTAGCTTCATAGATTGTAAGCCTGTCATGTCACATGTTTTAAGTTCATCTATTTTTGAACTGTAGACTCTATTAATTGGATAATATGGTAGAGAATTTGTTTAGAGGAGCTCAACATCAATCACATATTAACAGGATAGGAAATGAGTGTTTATAGTGTAAGAAGAATTAGGATGCCAGCTTTCAAGTAGCCGAGGAAATTAATCTCTATCATTAGTAGTTTTGGGAGAGGCTGCCTGTTCAAATCATGTAGGAAAGATGTTGAAAAGATGTTCAATTTATCACTAAATTACTCAATTTTCTTTACCTTTTTTTTTTTTTTTTTTTTTTCTCTCCAAAAACACTAGTTTTAGACGGGTGATCAGAAAGCAAAGAAAATAATATCTTGGTTAGTCCTTTGATCTCTGGAAAATTACTTTTGTTTATTGCAATTGCGTTATATCCAAGGGTCATAGACTACTTTTAGCACTAAGGAAAATGAATGCCGTGTGAAAAGCAGATGCCCTTCTGCCTTAGATATTTTACATTCTCATTGAGTCTCCTTCCAATGTGATATGTCAGAGCAAAAATAAATCTCTTATGTGCATGTTTTATGTATGAAGACAAGCTGCAATTTTGGCTTAGAATAAATATATCGGGAATGAAAACAGGCCACATAAATTGTTCCTGCAGTAAAGGGCACGCAGTTTAAACAACTGAGTATGCATTTTGTGCATCAAAATGTGCATATGTAAATGCTAACAGTTCTCGAGCTTCCCTAGTGGAAAAATAGTCCCGCTTGCTAGCGATAGATTGTCTACAGCACAGATTGCTGGAAGCTGCTGCAGAGGTGTCTGCAGTCAAGGAGAGGTGGTTGGGGAGCACCAAATTTGTCAGATTATACAGTGTTATCTGCCAGTGGATTTAGGGGTGGGCCAGGATATGTGCGTCATGGCTGCAAGGATTTCAGCCAATCCCTTGAGCAAATTGCCTTTCTAATCTTTTTTTTTTTTTTTTTTCCTTTTTTTTAGGTCAAGGAAAACCAGCTTTCTTTCACAATTATGATATTACAGTATGCTTTTCATTTTGAAATAGTGTTATTTAATGTTTTTATGAAACAGTATAATTACATCATAACGGAATATGCTGCTTTGGTTATTTCTGTCTCCATTAGGAGGTCTTGCTTTAATCACCATCTTATTGTTACATATTTTTTGTTAAGGTAGTACCTTCATTTTTTCTCATGAGACAAAACTAGATTGCTTTAGAAATATGCTAACAAAATTAGTAAATGAAAAAGAGTATGTATTTTGGTCTTACTCAATAGGATTTGGAAGTGAGCTTTCATTAGTTGTAAAATGATTTGGGTAGCAGTGCTGTCCCGTGGGGAACTGTGTGCTAGGTCACGAGAGATCGTACAAGGATGGCCTTGGAGAGGAACCAGGTTTTCTCCTTTTTTATGCTGCTTTTTCTTTTTGGTTCCAAAGACCCTATTCTCTGACTGGATAGGCACTTATCCAGTCTCCTTCAGGTTTTTTCCTATGAGCGTCTCCTTCAAACTAAGAGCGAGTGAAAGTTGGTTGTTGTCCTTCTTTCCTCTAGCTGATCAGGTGACCTGTCCATTGCTGGGCATTTTCAGCCCTCTCTTTGAAGGTGTAGTGGGAAGGAAGCTGCAGGTGCATTCTGGAAATGTCTTTATTATTTTTAAGTTCTTGTCTTCAGCCACTAGGTAGAAGACAGTTGTTATGTGAACTTGAGTAATATGAACTGGAAGAAGTTGTATATAATAGTAAAACTGATGAAATGCATCAGAAAGACTGCAAATATCCAAGGTGAAAATACAACTGATGTTGCAAAGAACACAGAAAAGGCTAAAAATAATGCCAGAGGATAAAATAGGAAAGAAGTAAACTGAAATATATGAATTGAATTGGAAGGTACAACCTCAAAAGTAGGAATGCTGAAAGAGACATGGGAATTATTGACAGTTTTGCTGCCTTTGTTGCTGTATAATAAAATTAAAGTCAATGCAATGCTTGTGTTGTCAATGAGAACTTTCTAAGATAAGATGTTTTGTCCTATTGCCTTTTTTTTTTTTTATTTGAATGCCTTTCTGGAGAAATTCTGGACTAGCTGGAGTGTGTTCATTGAAAGTCGAGGGAAAGAAATGGAGAAGAAGGTGAAGATTTGATTATAAGGAAGGTTTTAAAGACTCTTAGATTTGAGGCAGGGAATTTGCAGAGTTTCCCAGCCTAAGGAAGAGCTTGAGATACAATTGCAAATTGCATCATCTTGAGAGCAGAGATCTCGGCTCTCCTTGCCCTTTGTAAGTCTCGGGCACGTGGAGTCTCTGCTGTCAGTGCTTTTAGCCTCCTGGTGCTGTGGCACTCAGGCCATGGGCAGGATAAGGAGAAAATGAAAGGCTGGAGGGATCAGGGATGTCTGTCTGTGGGGAGTAGCTAAGTCCTGTTTGGTGGGAGGACAGAGGATTTCTATTGTGGATCAAACCGTAGATGGCTGTGGATGAGAAAGCAGGAAGCTTTTTGTGATGCAGTGGAAAAATAGGTTCCAGGCTGTTGGCAAAACATCCCTGGGAGGGGAGAGTTCAAACTGCTATAGAGAGGGAGGGGATCTCAAATCTTGGAGAGCTTCCAAAGGACAGATTTAAAATACGCAAATGTAGACAACTTGGCTAAGAAATGTCCCATCCAGTAAAGCGCTTCAGGCACTCCTGAGTATCGTACCTTGCCACTCTCTTACCCTTTAGTGCAGCTCCTAAAGTTGCTGTTTAACTTCCTGAATCAGGGCCAAGTTGGGCAAGGGACTTGAGCAGCATAAAGGGAAGTGTTTGATTTGGAGAGCTGTAAAAAGCTGTAATTAAAAATTACAGTACTTTGAGATGGAACATTTATGCTCAATATCAGGAACAAGTAAAATAGATCCAACTCTTCATGAGTTTATAAGTAAATCTTTTGAGAACATTTAGCTGGCACTTGCTCTGCTTTTCAAAGAAGTCCAGATGTTGATTTAGGAGCGACTTTTGTTTATGAATTTGATTTTGGTGGCTTTTCTTGGCCTTCCCGGCTCCCAGCTGTGAGGTGGGGTTCAGCAGGCACTGAGGAATTCCCTTCCTGGGTCTCCTGCAGCTGGAAGAGTGCTGAGCTCCATCGAACCTGGGTGCATATGCTCACCTCAACGGTGGTAAAGGAATTGAACAAATGTTTAAATGCATGCAATTAATAGCTTTCTTGGAGGGTGAAGAGGAGGATTCTGTCATACTAAATGGCTGCTGCAATAGTGTGTCACCCACAGATCCTTGTGCTGTTCTAGCCACAAGAAGCTCAGGTTTGGGAATTGTTGCAGAGATTGAGTCTTTATGTTGACAAGTCTGCTCAGTCAATGATTACTGAACAGTTATGATTTATCTGAATTGCAGCCTCGCTAAGAGCTGGGATGGATTTAACCAAATGATGTAATTATTTGGAACATGATTTAACATGTGCTCTTTAACTCGTGTGAAAGTCAGTCTTCATTTGGCAAGGCAGCATGAAACACTGTTTGGTCCCTTGTCAGCAGAGCTAGGGAGTTGCTGATGCTTTCATTTTTTTTCTTGGCCCCTGTTAGTTTACAGAATCTGGCCAATTACACAAAATTGATCTGCACTCAATGTGGGTGGCTTGAACTGGTTGGTCTTAAGGCAGCTAATTCACAACTTTCTCCTACTTCCTTTATTGATCACTGCTAATGTGTGAGATGTATACTTTTAATTGCTTGGATTCTGAAGTGCTGTAACTTCACTGTATTAATCAAAATATATTCTTGCACTTATTTCCTGTATTAAGCATTTATAAACGCCTCAATTCCTGGCATTTTCTTGTCAAGCGATTTATTGCTCTTTGCAAGTGTGACCAAAGTTTAAAGTCTGTAGTATGAAAACTTAATGAAGTGGTCATCTGCTTCTGGTGCAGCTTAGTATCAAATAATAAATAACCCCCTTTCCTTCTGAAGGCTGTGGAAGAGTTTGCAGCATTTTCTTGGGGTTACTGTGTCTAGAATATAGTGAGCAGCAGTCTGCCCCCAAAGCACTGATCTTGTGAAAAAGAGTTGTGATCAAACTAACCATTTTCCTGCTGATGGTTATGGTGTTTGTTATGTGGTGCTTGGAGACTTGTACGTAATATTGCTGAGTGTGGATGCTGCCCAAAACCAGGGCTTGAGTTCATTTTAGTATTTACTCTTGTGAGAAAGCAATTTTGAGATATCTCATTATAATTTAATCAAATTTGTACCTAGGGAGATGCTAAAGGAAATTGTGAGAGTAATGTTTAAGTTAATTTCTGCTGCTGAATATTGGAACACAGTGGTTCAAATTAATGTCTTTTTTTCTTTTTTTCTTTTTTTTTCTTTTTTTTTCCCTTTTAATAGATATCTTACCTCTTGGCAGTTTTAGCAGGTCTTTAATGTCATGTGAACCAAATTGGTAAATACGGGTATTTTTGCCTTCCTCTATTTTATTGAAGTTTCCTATCAAAGTTTAAAATGTCTAAAAATTAAAAAAAAAAAAAAAAAAAAAAAGATCCGTGCAAATCTTGTGAATTCAGAGAATTTTATTCCTGGTACAATTCTTAAACTTCTGTTCACTTTCAGAAATTTTCAGAAACTACACTGAAAAAATCAGATGATCCAGTGCCAGGTATTACTAGTTTCAGTTTCATAATATCAGACAGAAAGTGCTTGAAAGAGATTTATTCCTTTAAATAGTATATTTTTAGAAGATGCTTAAAATAATATGTTTACTGAAATTCAGTAACTTTTAGTTTTTAGGAGTTTGGAGCAGAGATTGTCTTGTCTTTCTTGTTGTTTGGCTCACAGTTTAGCTTCAATATTTTATGAATAATTAACAGTATAGGAAAAATCAGTCTTAGTTCTTTAGTCGTGATTCTTAGGCATGGGCTAGTTTTATAACTGAAAATTATTTCCAATCTGCACTGCCTTCCAGAAATTTCTTGCATTATTTGCATTTTACAATGTTGCTGAGAACAGTTTAATTTCAAGTTGAGTGTTTTCCTGCAACATTTTTTTTACCTGCTAATAACTTTATTTCCCTTGTAGGAGGAAACATCTTGATACGTGGATCTAGAAATCTTTTGCATTTATCTGATATTCAAGGGTGCTGTGGCTTGACAACAGATAGATGAGTGGCAGACTGGCGAGGCAAACCACGTCGCACTTGTACCCACTGTGCTGCTTGAAACTGGTTATTCACACTAAACTTCTGAAAGATTGTTGCATATTCTGCAATTTAACATGCAAAGTGCTTCATGTTTTACCATTTTCACAGTCTGAGTCTTTTATTATTTTTTTTTTGAAGGAACAGGATTAAAGGCATAACTGTAAAGCATTTGCTTCATTTCAGCTCTTTCATCATCGTTCTGAAGCTGCTTGGGGAAACAGTGGATGAAGATATCTGTTCTCCCTATTCCCATCCAGGTTGCATTGACAGGATGAAGAGTTTTAAAACTATTCTGAGCCCAGGATTTAAAACCTTTTTTATTTTTTTTTTTTTATGTGCTCTAGTAAAATGCACAGACATCTTGGAGAAGGGATTGTTGAGGCTTGGGAATTTGGTGTAATACTTCTCTCTTTCACAGACTTCTGTGTGGGAATTGTAGTGGTGCTGCTCATTTCAGGACCTGAAATTTACCTCTGTGCAAGGACTTCTGAACAATACATAGTATGTCCTGTTTGAGAGCAGTAGTTGGGGTTGAGATGTGCAAGGTCTTAGGTGAGCTGCTGGTATTGAAGACTAGTGCTCTTAAATATTTTTTCTTATGGTATGTGTGCATTCTTCTCTCTTACTGCCCCCCAAATATTCAGGTGTATAAGCTTGTATTGAAACAGTTCAAAATGTCTGGAAATGTTAAAATCAAAACTCTGATTGAATATCTCTGGCCTTAATGTAGCTGGAGTAGAAAGTTTCCTCCAATTCTGAAAAGTGCACCTACTTTCATGCATTTTTAATGGCAAAGAATTTGACATGACTGTTGTGTTATCTTTAAGTTTTTGGAAGCTGTATGTATGAGGAAAAATGATATATTTCATAAGTCCTTTTCTGATATGACAGATGAGGAACCTATAAATCTGTTTTCATAAATAGTTACAAACCTAATTAATTAAAATTTTATGGTGGAACACACAGCACACTTCTCAGAATTCTCCTCCAAAAGTCTAATTTGATACCTACGAACCTTGTTAACTCTGTGACACCTCATTCTCTGCCCTCAGCTGCTAATAAGTAGAACACTTGGTGACTAACAAACACCTTAAGCTTAGTGAGTTTTGCATTTATTTGTAGGCATCTTTCAAAACCAGAGGACATTTTATGTAGCTAGTTTGCCATTTAACTTCTCTGGTTGTGGTGATGTTGCAGCTGTAGAATTCTCAGCTTCTAGGTGGATGTCTTTGGGGGAAAAAAAGGCTTACGCAGTGATACTGTGTATGTATTCCTGTATGCTTAATTATTACTTCCCAGCAGCTTCTGTCATTTCAGACAGATTTAACAGGAAGGACCAGTCCACAAAGTGGTTGTTTCCTATAATTGTAAAAACAACAACAACAAAGAAAACCCAACAAAGCAGTGTGTTAGGGGAGAAATGGGACTAGTGTCTCTGCTCGTGGAAGGAGAACAGTATGAAGTTTGTCTGTCCTGAACACCAAGGAATCCACATGAAAGACTAAATATTTGAATTTGTTAAGGATGGGAAAAGTTGCGGAAGATGGGAAGGCAGCCTTTGCTGAACATTACAAGTGTGAGAGGCGTCCATTGAAAACCACATGGAATTAGTTCCTCTGGTTATGGAGGCAGAAGAAAAGAAGCAAATAGTTCCTTTTTCTTAAGATACGGAGAGAAGCTGTCCCCATAAGGCATACTTGCAGACAATTATTTCATCCTGTAAGCAGTTAAAGATTGAAATGTCTGTTGCGTAGGATCTAACCCGTAACAGTGATTCTCTATTGAAAGTTACTGAATCAACATCACAGGAATTAGCATTTATTACTTCTTATATACTTAGTGCTATAGTCCTTGGTTAGCTAGGAAACTAGCATCTACAGACCAGAAGAATATAGTTGCCAAAGGATAAACTACATTTGACTTCATTAGTGCACAAATGATAAGTTTGTGAGGCGTTATTATAGCATTAATCAACTTGATGGATTGAGAATATGACAGAACTGAAGTAGCGTGTAATATTAGTGCCTATTATTCTACAAATTATGTCTTCACCTACATTCATAAGCCAAGAGTCATGCTGTACATTAGACATGTTACATAATTTCCCTTCTTTTGGAAGCCCATAGTATCCCTTTAGCGAGTCGTTCTCCTCTCTGCCCCGCAATGGGGCTCTGGTCTCCCTGAGCTGTGGATTTTGGCCTTATGGCTGATTGATGGCAATGCTGGAAAAGATACTTGAATTCAACCTACACCTTTCAAAACCGGGTATGTCGTGCAGCAGTGTGTATTTAAACTTCTTTCTTCATCAGAAACAGTTATTCTGTACTCTCAGCAGGAAACAGAGAGTAGGCAGTAATTGGAAGATACAGGACAGAGAGTGAACGTAGTCTTAATTCTTGATTTCCAGAGAATGGTACAGGCTTTGTGCGTGTACCTCTGGTTTTGTTGCCACAATTACTCTTCCAGCACACCTCGATCTGCTGTATCCAGTTCTGAAAACATACTGCAAAACAAATCATTTCAGACTCGAGTAAAAGTGAGTGAATCTTAAGTGAAGTTGATGGTTTTAAAATCCAGCCTGAATAGTAATAGCAAAATCTTTAGTCTGAGTTGTGCCAAAAGAACTGAAGGTTTCAGTTCAGGACTCATGAGCATGTGTCTACTTTATCCCAACACGATCAGGAATGTCATCGCTTCCTTTGGAGACTGTCAGGTGCCAAATGAAGGTGATATTATTTTTTCCTTTTCTCTGAACTTCTGAAATTTGGACTATAAGGTGTACTGATACCCAGCCTGCGATTTCTGTGTAGCTTTTTGCTCTGGTTTCATTTGCTTGTCAAAATCCATATCCTAGTAAAGAACTAATCTGTGACTGAACAGATGCAAAAATTTAAAATCACTTCTGTCTCTTCCCTTAATTTTGGCATCTGCTTCGGCATGTATTGAGATTGTGAGATAAGGACTCCATATTGTGACTAACCACATTAGAGTCAAGTCCTGAGCAGGTATATGTGGGGTCAGTAGGATGTAGAAAGAAATTTTAAGCAGATAAAGGCAAACAGACTGCAAGTAATAACTAATATTTTGGTTTATAGCACGGATATGGCGTGTCTTAGTAGGATGGTTGTGTTGGTTTCTGTGTGCCAAGAAGCTGTTACTTATATTCAAGGTTGTGTGTAGACTAGTGTCAAGATCAGAGTGGAATTAATGTTTGAATTTGTTGAAATGTACTTAGTCCTTTTGCTGGAAAATGAAAAGCTCATTTGATTTTTGTCTGTCTGCAATATTTCAGCCATGTGTCTGTGTAAAACAGGCCCTTCCCAGTTTGGGCCAGCATCCAGGAATTAGTTAAAAATGTGACATTCCAATCTGAAAAGGCAAAAATCGAGGCAAAAATTATTAGCAGAAATGGGTCCATGCACTATGAAATTCTCTTGTGTCATCTTCAGCTTGTGAAAAGGATGTTTTGGCCGAATAACTGAAGGATTGCCATTCCAAGATCAACCCATCTTTGTGACTTAGCTATTTTTATAACTTTCTCAAGTTCAGCACTGACCAATTCGCTGAAATTCAGTAATTACTTTCTTAATTTATTCACTCCATTTGCTCTTGCAAGACTTTACTGGACCTGAAGAAAATTTAAATAGTGGTATGTTATCACAGGCACTGTCTAGTCCCATTTTACTTAAAGAAATAAATATACTTCCACCCTCAAGAATTTTAACTCCAGGGCAAAACTTTAATGGAGAGGGTGTAAAACCAATAACTGCTACAGTAAAACATAAAAACATTTTTTCATGACACATAAATGTGATTAGTTGCTTTCTCATGCCTGTACTAGTATACCTTTGATAGACTTTTTTTTGCCTTAATGTTAAAGGTAGTGTCATTTGCAAAACTGTATAGAGTTAAAAGGTTCATAATTCTGTGTGGCTTCTGTAAAAGTTGATACTTTGTGAGTATCAGAAAAGAATGTTAGTTATAAAACAGCACATTTTTTCCTCTAGCTCTGAGGTAATGATACAATGAATGACCTTACCTAAACCAGCAGCAAGCTGGTTTGATGCACACACGCTTATTTGTAGACTTACTTGCTGTAAAAAGAAAAAATAACACTTCATTTGTGTGATTAGAATATTAGATTTATTTACAGATATCTAATCTAAATTTAATGCTAAACTTGAATTATGATTTGAAAATGGATTTCTGAAATGAATTTAAGGAGGAATGTAAGGAGGCAAAATGTTGTGAAATACCCGTTATTCTAATGTTACCATTCACAGTGAATCAGTACTGAATACTATTTTTATATTCTCATAAATTCACCCACTGGCCAAGTGCTAAGTTTCTCAGCTGGAATATGTTAGTACTCTTTTTTTTTTTTTTGATGACTTTTTTAGCTAAACAGAGAATGCATATTTAACAAAAGGGAATTGTGACACAGCAGTGCTAAAGTTGACCAGTACCTCATTTAAGGCAAAAAGCAAGGCCAGTCCTCTTGGTGGCTTGGGTTCTGGTAAGGCCAAGCACCTAGCTCTGTGGATGCTATTTGTATAGGACCAATGTGGACATAATCTTAAAAGGGGAAAAAAAATTTCCTTTCCCCAGAGTATTCCTTGCAGTTGGTTTTGAGGTCTGTGCCTCCCTTCTCTGTTTGTTACGCTCTTTCCAGAATCCTTTGTTTAATACTCTGTAAATAACTGGTTTTGAGGGTAGTGAGAGTTGTGATGGAAATATGTACAAGAATGTCTTTATGTAAGAGAATAAGCTTCTCCTGTTACCTGGTAGTTGCAAAGCCGTCCCATGACCTAGCTTGAATTTTAGCCTATGTTGCAGCATTCAATTTGGGGATCTCCCAAATGTTTTTCTTCCTTGTGTTGACCTCTCTGCTTGCTGGGAGGAAAAGTCCAGGAGAAAAGAGCGGCAGTGGGACATTTTTAGGGCAGGTCAAGTCTTGCATCAGCATCTTTGCAGTTCTGGTTTCTGCTCTAGATATCGCTGGTGTTCAGTTAGCCCTGCAAACACGTTGCTCTTGGCTTACCTAATTAATTCCTCTTCTTTCCACAGCGGCAGAGCCTTGGCCTGAAAATGCTGCGCTGTATCAGCAACTGAAGGGTGGGTACTCTGTTTTTTGTGATTAATAATTACTTTATTAAGTAAAAACACATTAAATATGCAGTAACATAATTAACCTCAAGGAAATGCAGAAACTGCTAAAAGATTCCTTTGCGTTGTTTGTCTGGTCAGAGGTTTTAGCCACGCTCGCATCTGCCAGTGTAAACTAGCTATTCATGGCCTATAAGGTCCTTGGTTTATTATTGACTCATTATATTGGCTGCTGTAGGCAGTGTAAAATGATGTGGTTGCAGGCACAGTTGGCAGATTTACTGCACCAATAGCTGAGGCAGCAGATTTTTGAAGTCTTCTGGTAAAGTGGGCTCTCAGTAAAAAGGAACTGTTAAAATGTATAGGCTAGGATGGTTCAGGCTCCCTTTAGCAGCTCTTCATATATCATCAGATCACATTATGGCCCCCATTTGGGGCTCAGCAGCCTGCTACAGTTGTCAGAAGACTGCAAAGTAATGAAGACTAATAGGTAGCAGCCCTAGTCTTCTAAGCATGGAATTTTTATTGCAGTGAACTTGTCATCTTTCTTTTGTGTGACAGACCTAGACACAGTGTGCAATATTAACTGCAAGCAGTTTTTATAGGTTTCTGAATGCTTTTACTTTTTAGCCAGAGGAGTTTTGAAGATGCGGTTTTATTTAACTTTGATTAGAAGAAGAATAATTGGCATAAAACTCAAGTATTCGGTTTTTAGTTGTGAGCATTTTTTTATTGTATTTTGTTGGTAATGTATGATAAATGCAGTTGTATTTATGTGAAAAGAAATATTCCTGGTACTTTTTTTTTTTTCCTCCTTCTTAATATTCATATCACAGTTTTTCTAGTCCAGCTGCATAATAATTACATATGTACTCCCTGCTACATGTGTAACTCAGAATGACTTACATTACAGATCAGTAGCTAAATGCTTTTTTATAATTGTGTTTTTTTTTTTTTTCTTTCAACAGAGGAACAAATTTTGCTTTCTGATAATGCATCTTCTCTTGCAGTTCAGGTAAAACATCTTTTCCAAACTAGCGATATTAATTCCATTTTAATTTTTAAATAATTATCTTCCAGCTAAAATAACTATATTTACCTAAGTGAATTATTTATGAACTATTTTTGTCAAAATTGCTTGTTTACCATATTCTCTACATCTGATGTTCTTTAAATTCACTGAAGTACCAGAACCTAAAGGACACAAGATTTTTGGTGCTACTTCCACTTCTATTTGTACAGTGTCTGCCTGTCTAGCTCCTGTAGGAACTGCATGTGTTTTGCACCTTTGGTCACTTGCCTTGCTGGTTCCTGTGCTAATGCCTCACATGATATTTACTGCTCACTTCATTCTCAAAGCAAATATTGCCCCAAACTCAAAGACTATTTAGTTTATTTTGTGGGCATCAAATCTCAGTACCTTTCTGATGTTTACTCTCAATTTCAGCACGTACACAGAGCTGAGATCCAATGTGGTTTTTGGCAGCAATCTATGTAATTGACAAACTTGCATCTCTAATTGACTTCAAAGCACCTCTGTGCCTGTGAGGTCCATGCAAACTCCATTAACCTGTTAGCTTCAGTAACACCAGCTCTCGAGGAGATGCCTTCCCCATTGAGTAAGGAGGGCCTGGCTGGCTAAAGTAGTGGTAAGCAGCAGCCATGTAAGGGTCCCATTCTTTCTCTTCTGTACTCTTTGCAGTTGCCATGAATTTTCTTGCCATTTAACAATTCATATGGGTGAGGCTTGTATTTAAAACAAGCAAATAAAAGAAATGATCGTGTAACCCCCAAATTTCCTTTTCTAATGCATCATTTTGCTTTGCTGTTTCCGATCTGTTGTTATCCTACAGATGTCACTTAGATGATGAATTAACTATAATATATTAAAAATGCTTGTTTTTCTTCAATATTCCCTAGCCTGATAGCTGATAGTAGCCATGACTATAAATACAGCTCTTGTAGATATCTGATTTTAAACTTTACAGAACAATTTTGTATTGAGGAATCGTATCTGTTTAGGAAAATCTGTATAACATGGTTCATGTGAAAGAATATCTATCTTCAGTATATTTGATTCATTTTGAAATGGATCTTTAATTATGTATTACTAGCCTGGTGATCAGAAAGCTTTAAATACACCAGTATATGTTACATAAGGAAATTGCTCTGTTCCTCTGGTTTTGGATTTGCTTTTTATTTTGGTGGTCTATCTTTGTGTAGTTTTTGTATGTTTTAATTTTTAAGGAAACAATGGCAGTTGGGGATGCTGGAGCTGGTACCTGGGGCTTTCTTCCCAGGACTGCCATTCCCTTTCCAGTCTGTTCCAGAGTCAGCACTCATTCTGGGCACAAATCACCACTGCAAATGCCAAACTTGCCCAGGGCCTGTTGAGCCTCCACGTGGTGAAAATGCATCAGAGATTTGACTACCTCTGATGAAATATGGTTCCTCAACCAGGAAATCTTTAAGGAGTATGATTCATATCAAGACTGTAAATGTCCAGACTACAACTGGTCTTTCAGATTTTTCCTGAAATCTCCTTACAGGACCTCTTTATAATACTGCTCATGGATACCTCTCAGAGAACCTGTTTGCCTTTCCACCCAGTATTATTCCTGGAAACAGAATGAATTTAGTATTCCTTTGTCTTTTACTGCATTCAGATTCGACGTATTTGCTGAAAATGCAACATAACTTCAAATGAGATAGTGCATCTCCTCTGATCCATCCTAGTACTTGCATTCCTTTGTTAACTTGAAGCTTATTATACAGTGTGGTTGAAAATGAAACTCATTTGGTCTTCATCTGCAAACTATTGATGCTGAATACGATTCTGCTTTCACTGCAAAGGAATTAAAATCAAGAGAAATTGGAATTTCAGTAATGATTATGTTGCTACAGAAAAGAGGATGTTATATGTAGAATGAAGGCTGTTCTTCCTCTGAGACATTGGATCTTGTTCACATAAATGAAAATGAGTTAATGAAAACACATACAACTTCTAGTAACATGACTCTGTTAAAATCAGTCTCCTCTTGTTTATTGTACAGTTAAATAGCACTCTTGCTTATCACTCTCATACTTAAAAAATACAACAAAAAAGAGAAAATGCATAACTATTTCAATAACTAAACAACTTCACATCTGCAAAGAGGAAGAAACTAAGTTAATTAAATTAGTAACACAATATTAAATGATGGCATAAGATAGTAAAATTTATTATGTTGCAGTCAGGTGATATAAGAACACTCTCCAATGTAGAAGATATCATCAGACAAAGAGACTCCTTTTTAAAAATGCTCGCTTTTAAATTTTGTACATCAGTATATGAATTTTAGAAGCCAAATTGTGTGTATGTATTGATACACACACTCCTTATTTCTTTGATATTTATATTCTTAAGGAAATAGCTATGTTCATTTGTAAGTAGATTGCCATTTTTCATCTATGTTTGAGCTGTGAACTTGTATTAAAACTGGGTTACGCCAGGGGAGTATATTGCAGCGAGAAGCAGAAGCCCTGTCCGGGCTTTCCTTTTCTGTGTGTATGTAGAGCAAGTAGAGCCTCTTCCTCCAGTGGCTGCCTGGAGTTTGGATTGCTGCGTAAGAAGCAGGGGGTTAATCCAGCTGCGCTTTGCCAGGTCTTTTGGCTCAAATGGCAGCGGGGAGCATCGCCGGGTGCTGCTCTGACTTGTCACGAGAGGAATGTGAGGCCTCTCAGCACTCTGTGGGAGCGATTGGTCTCCAAAATCCCCATATTTGGGTTTTGAAGCATATTAATTAGTCAGATGCTCTGCTGGAAGGAAGCATGAACTTGGGTCAATATAAACATTGAACACTTATTTTTGGTAGCTATTCCTATATTACAGGATCTAAAATGGTACTGAATAAAATGTAAGACTTCATACCTATGTTCTATAGTCATGATGAAGCTAAGACTGTTTTTGTTATTATAGATTCTTATGAAATCCTTATGCGGTTAATGTTACAGACTTGCATAAAATGTTCTGGACTGTGTAAGTTTTCACAGTGATCATGAGATTTAGAGCCCCGTTGCATTGAGATAAGTGTTAATCAGTTGTGCAATTCATGCCCTTGAAAATGGTCCTCTTATTTTCCAGCAAAGTGCATTTAGAATAGTCTGTTCTTGGTCCAGAATGGCAGAAGGATTTTGGGACAATATAAAATTGTGTTACATAAGCTAACTGATTATTTACTTCAACAAGTAATCAAATACATGTATAAATCACCCGTGATTAATAGCCCTCTACAGATTTGTGATTTTTATGTATGAATTATGGTTTGTTGTTTTTTTTTTTCTGTAGACAAAACTCGAGGAGAAATTTGAACTTGTTGCTGAGCCTTGAACAAAGACTTAGTAGTGAAATGAAAATCTGACATCTCTTTTTTTTTAAAGAAAATAAAAACTGAAATTCTTCATGATGAGAAATACAGTATCAACATAATCAATCTAGCAACATTATGTTGTAGCTGAAAACATACTTAAATCCCAAGCCATACTGGTACTGTTTGTGAGTGAAACATCTTTCATATAGTTCTAAGATGAAATTACCCCTGAATGAATAGCATCTTCATTTATCTTCAAAACCTCCGTGCTACCAGTGAATCTCGGCTTTCCACAGTCTACAACAAGAATTTCATTATACCATTAGAGCAGTGTGGTGCTGCAGTGTAAAATAGATTGTTTTGGAGAAGGAACGTGGCTTTGCTATAAATTACATTCACAGGTACAAAGGAATTTGTTACTTTGTTTAAAATAGTCACAAATATAATTAAGCTCTTAATTTATGTTAAACTACAAATGTGGCCATTACCATAACTGGGTTAGGAATTTAATCTGTCCCTCAAAGAATGATACTGAACAGTTTTCATTTATAACCTTAGACACACTATTTCAGTTACAGGGTCTGCAACTGTTTGATATGAAAACTGAATTATTCTGTAGATTTGCTCATGGTTTGTAATTTTAAAACGTATTCCTTCAGTAAGATAGAGAATAACTTTGCAGTTGTCGTCACGTATTGTCCTTTGTACACCGATGAAGTCATGCAAGAATGAAACCAGCCCTCCTTTTACTCTTTCTTCACAACCTTCTTGTGCGAGTGCTGTAGAAGTGCTGAGTGCGAGGTGGGTTGGAATGGCTCACTTGTTATTAAAAAACCTAATCATGTAAAGCCTTTGAATAAGCAGAATGCACCACCTGAAAAAAGTGTTCCTCATGTGGGGATGCAAGTTGTGGACTATTTGCGACTTGGTTTAAGTAATTTCTTTTTTTGCCTCTGATCTCAGATACTGCAATCTGGATATGATTTACGTCAAGTTATAACTCATTTTTAATGAGTGTGTGTGTTTGCTCCTATATGTTTTTCTGCGAGTGGACTGGACGGAAGGGGAGCATTCTGATGGGGTGATCGCTGCCTGATGTGTGTTATGTTTCCAATTGACAGTGTCCAAACAGTCCATTCATAGTTGGAAAGGGGGAAGAGGAAGGGAGACTGTGTAAAATGGCACCTAAACAATTAACTGAAGGCGTAAATACAAAACTACCTCTTCTTCCCTGCCCCTTCTTATTCATTCCTTCTGTATTTCATGCACAAAGTACTGTCAAATGGATGCAGTCATTTTCCATTCTTCTCACTGTAGCGAGATATGATGGCATCACTTTCTGGCACTGCTCTGCAGACAGCAGAGATGAAAATACCCATCACGCGAGAAGGGGAGGAGCAGGGAGCACTGAGCAGAGCTGCAGTGGGATTAGCTGTGATTTCTGGTCTCTACTTTTGAACTCTGGTAAAGCAGCAGGAAAGTGATTGCTCTAGTTACTTTTTTAGATAATTGAAATCTTACTAGTGACACCTTGAATTTTAAAGCGATCAAGCAATAGGAAAACAAACCAAACTTTAAGTTGGTTCTGTGCTTTTAAGCCACTGCAATGTAGCAAGTGTATGCTGTAATTCTGGCAGGAGGTGTCACCTGTCCTGATTGAAATGAATGATGGATATAACATTGCTGATTAATTTTGTAACAAGTGTCACTTCAAAGCTTCCTATCAAGCATTTTTGCAAGATGAGACAGTCAAGATTGTGCTTAATTTCTTGTTTTGAGTTGTGTTGTTGCTGTCTGGCGTCCTGTTTTATTTAGGTAAACTTTTGAAAAGACTTAATAAACTAGCATATGTGTCGTTTGATATTCCTTGGCTTCTTTTGGTTTATTTTTAAATTGATCAGCTAAATTTGTGATATTACAATGATCTTGGCTAGACTAGGATAAGTCAGGGCCATTGATCTTTTGGATCGCCCAACTTTGGGTGTTTTTGAAGGGGTCCTCATAATTTTGTAAATCCCAGCAGAACTGCACTGGAGTGGTCCAAGCTTCCAAAAGAACTCAAAGGAAATGGTATCTCTCTCCCATTTGTTGATGGTTTCTCTCACCAGAAAAGCAATGGTTCTCTTGCCTGCTCAGTGTATATATGTGAGGTACCCAAGGGAAAATGAGATGCTCTGAGCTGTGGGAAGTAAGTTTTCCACTATATCTTTTGTCAAA
The DNA here is from genome assembly GCA_034781795.1 of Crypturellus tataupa. Classification (NCBI taxonomy): domain Eukaryota; kingdom Metazoa; phylum Chordata; class Aves; order Tinamiformes; family Tinamidae; genus Crypturellus; species Crypturellus tataupa. Next base: position 3,841,615 of record JAWLRI010000251.1, on the reverse strand, counting down.
ATCGGAAGTCGTAGCAGTCTGGTGCCATCAACACATCAAATGAATTGTTACTTAGCATTCTATAAGAGTGGTCAAAAAAGGGAAGAAAACGTCCTCTGATAACTGAAGTAAAATGTTCGGTGGGATCCAGCCTCACAAAAAATCCTACTTTGTCTTATTATTTCTATGTGCTTTCCATTGAACTTCAATCTCTGCCGGTTTACACTGTTCATTAAAATTTCTTGCCTATTTATCAGTTACTGTCTGAAAATGAACCATCTGGTTGAATGCATCAGAAAAAAAAGTTGGGATTTTTCTAGCAACTGATATCTAGAAGAATGCATAGCTGGCAATCCTAGCCCCTCTATTTTCTAAGAGAAACTATTATTTCCATAAACATGAAATGCATTCACTATGCTTGAAGTGTAAAGATAATCTATATGTTTCATACTAGTAATTTCTGAAGCTTGTCAGACACATGAATGAATGAATGAATGAATACGTATCCTGTCATAGCCTTGCAAGTGGTAGAGTCACTTTCTTAGCCTGAGCGCTTGTAGCTGGGACTGGTTCTGTCCCCGTCTCTCAGTGGACATGTGGTTTTGGTCAACATGACGGGCTGTCCAGTCGAGCAGTGGTTTAAGCTGAATCAAGGAGCGGGCACCAGCACACTTCTCTAGGTAGTGTAGATCAGTAAGGATTAAATGTATTTCATGTTGCAGAGCATTCCTTCCTTCCACCCTTCATTTTCCCACATAATGTGTATGAATACGTAAGGAGCACTTTAGGTTGAATAGCTTGTACTTTGGGCGTAAATTACAACTCCAGCATGTTGGTCTTTTAATTTCCTGGGCTTCTAACTTTTCTAAAGACATAATAACAGTTTTCTACTTTTGGATATTTAAGTGTATTATAGGGCATTAACTGATTTTGTTTTTAGTTCTTTCACTGTTCTGGTTTCCCTGTTTTTGCATTTCATTACTATTTAACAACTCACTCCTTAATTTCTCAAGCTCCATTCTGTCCTCCATTTAAAAAAGACAAGTTAGAACTGGAGACAATTATTCCGAGGAAGGTTTTTGGTTTAGCAGGGTTTTTGTTCATTTGATTTTAGCCTCACTGAAGGGAGACTGGCTTATTTCTAAGCTTACTAGAATCAGCTCTTCATTATACAGATTAGTCAAGATTTTTATTTAGCTCAATTAAAACTTGTTCTCATATTAGGGCTCAGTTCTACTTCAACCTCCTCCTCCATTCTTCTCTTCATCAGTTGCTAGAAAGTCACACAGAGACAGCATATTGGTATTTTGGGTGTACCCAAATGACAATATATTATCTAGTTCACTTTGAAGCAGCTTAGAGATTGTGGTAGAATTTCCCTGCCAAGTATAATAGTGGTTAATATTCCTTGATCTGTGGATATTTGTTGAGGAGAAGGGGAGAGAGAAAAAGGTGAGATTCATTTTTTTGATGGAGATTTGGCTGATCTCTTTCACACTGAGAAGATTTAATTTTGTAGTTTAGCCTCTGTACAGGGAACTACTTTTTGCAGTCAATACATGTTTTTATACAAACCTTGAAATATGTAGGAGTCAATGTACAAGACGTGCAATAGCCAATACACAGTTGATATTTGCTGAAGCAACTCATGCAACCTATTTGTGCAACCGATATGAAAAAGTAGAAATAGTTCTTTGATCCTCCTTTTGCATTAATGTGTTTCTGCACTTACAAACTTTGCAGTTATTCATGTGTTGGCCCTAACTGCAATGTATTTTTTTTTCCCCTGAACTAGTTGTGAGAGTAGTGCATGGCAGTTAATATATTCACTTATAAGCTAATGCAGAATTGCAAAGTTAATTTAGAGCCTTACTGCAAAGGAAATTCCTGTGGTAAGACTAGCCCAAATGAAGCTTCTTTTTTTTTTTTTTTCAGGGTGGTGGGGGGGAGAAATTTGACAGTTAGTAAGTATGGTTTGAGTCTCCGATCTGTCTGTCCATCCCCCTTCACCAGTAAAACTGTTTTTGAGCTGTGGTTGACATGCCCTGTTCCACTGCAGCAAAGCACTGTGGCATCCTAATGTAGCTGCTGGTAGAGCTTTTAAAAAACCAAAATCCATCTTCCAGTTCTGTTAGTACATGTTTTGGGTTGAATGTCGAGTGGTGGCCTTTGAAGAAGCGTGTAATCTAATCCAAAGTCACCAAATTCTTGTCTCTTAACTACTTGCAAAGAATTTGCCCCAGCTTGAGCAGAAAACATGATGCGTGTAGTGGAAGGTTCTACAGTCTAGATCATTGCTAGATCCTGCAGAGCCTGCGTAGGAGGAAATTTGGGCCTGAAACAGGCTTTTTGTACTTCCTTTTAAGAATTACTCCCTAAGGTATTAATATTTGCATGCAATGTGGGAAGCTAAAACTTCAAGAGATTTGTTGGAATCTGGTGGGTTCATGGACTTGTTCATGTGTCTCTCATGTGACCACGAGACCATGGGCAGTAACTGAGTTTCTGCTTGAGGTGAGGATTTGGGAGTGTAAAGATGAGTTGTTGAGTAATGCAAGACTGGCAGTATTTGGCCAATGTTGACCATTACCCCTCTGTATATATCTGCATGTATATATGTAGTAGTTGGCTCCCAAGCAATGCTTTAAGGTAGGAGTAGTATTAGGAAATCAAAAGGTGTAAAAACCTAGGCTATTAGTGGGTTTTTGCAGATCCCCCAGGGCTTTGAAGATGTCTTTTGTCAGCCAGAATCAATGCCATAATTCATGACCATATTTTTTTTCTTTCCATACTTCTTTGCTCTAAATTGGAATTTGGGTTTGAATTAGGTTATCTAAAGCTGCAAGATTAATAATGCAAATTTAATAATGGACTGTGCAGCTTCTGGGGTGGTTGAAAGAGATATTGAGGAGGATCAAAGCCTTTTTTTCCCCCTTGGTACGGTTAGGGTCATCTTAGGTGAAGGTCTGGGATATAGCAGGGGAGAAGAGAAAGGTTTTTTGTTTCTGTTGTTGTGTTGTTTTGTTTTGTGTGCCTGCTGGTTACTACAGAAACAGAAAAGTTAGGAATAGGTCTCATGTCCGTGTTAGTTAATGCTTGTGCATTAATGCATTTAGTACAGAGGTGACCAATCTCCGTGTAGTTAGGGTCTGGTGACCAGAGAGCAGAGTTTAGTGCTGGATTCTGCCATCCGAAGAGTGAGGAGGAGGCTCATGCACGTGGTGGCCAGGGCTGCCTTCTGCTGAGGGCATCGATTTCTTGGTAGTGATTATGGGTAGATCAGGCTCGGGAATCTGCGAGCGGATTTTGCCTGGGTGCTGTCTCACTTATTTGCTTCACCTTATCTCTCACTAGTGCCTTTAGATTGTTGTCTGCCTCTCTCAAATTTACCAAACTTACCAAGATCAATGTTTCTTCTATCCCAAGTTCCTAATGAAGCCTGAATGAAATAGAAAAAAAAACAAAAACAAAACTGAAAAACACTAGATAGGTGATACCTGAGTCTGTTTTATGCTCACTAAGGCTAATTTGTAATCTGCCCTCCTCATCCTCACATATGCCAAAAAACATGAGAATAAAAGTTTCATGGGATGGGAGTGAGAGGGTTTTTTTTAAAAGTGTGTGTTTGTGTCTTTGTGTTCAGGAGGGTTATTTATTTTGTTTTTAATAAGAAAAAAAGGCTTGTAATCAAGCAGAAATGATGGCTTCAGCCAGTTATTAAAACAATAACAAATATATTGCTGTGTGTTTTGGAGCTGTAGCGCATGAGTGTGTCAGCCCCTGCAGGCCCATGTGAGCACGAAGATGGGATCGCTTCTGCATCTCTTAGGTCCCAGTTTGGACCAAACCCAGGATTGAGTTGCAAATGTTCATCTACCCTTTTGGCCCTTCATGGCCACACAGAGGTTTTGTACAGGAAGAACCGAATGCAAATAGAGCACACATGGCTCAGCCGAATGGCTGTTTCCAAAATGCTGAAAAGGACCCCGTGCTGGTGGCCCTTCTCTGGGACCCAGGTGCTCAGCATTTTGGCTTGGATCTGCTCCCTTGCAACAAGTGCAGTGAGCAGGCCACCCCTCAGGCCAAACCACATTTTTCTTAATGATCCGTAGCCCTCTTGGTGTCTTTAACCTCAGGCCACGGTAGATAAATAGTTGTAATTTTGGACCCTGGAGTTCTGGCCTTTAATTGCAAAGACAAAATGGATGATAGGATTTTGGCTCAGCTGTGAGAGACTCTCAGGTTTAAGAGATTTCTTATTTGCCATGTTCTATCCAAATTGCAAATGTTTTTCTGGATAGTTTGCTGTTTAAACAGACACACTCTTTGGATTTTGTGGTAATGACAAATGATGACAGAAATCAGTATCCTACTGAGAATACTTTGAATCTGGGATTACAGATAGGCACGAACAATAAATTGATCACTTAGACCTCCACAATTCACATACATTACAGATAATAAATGCTTCCTCCCGAAGCAGGCTTGTGTTATAACTGCATTACACAACAAAACTTGTGATGGTGTCTGCTAGGACACCAAACAGGGAAGGTGCTGTATGTGTTTGCTGGGTGTCATGCAAGTAGAAGCAAAATGTGACTTAGACTTGTACAAGCACAACTGTGGTGGCAGCTATCAGGTACTGCTTGGCTGAGAAAGAAAATCTTGTTTTCCTTTTACATTCTCTTCCTTCTTTCTAAAGGCTAAGTATTAGCTAACATATAGCCAGATATGTTGAGAGCAATGCATTTGTGTGTCACACGTATATTAATTTTTTTTTTGTTGCTGCTCTGTTCCCAGGCCTTTCTGCAAATGTGCAATCTGCCGGTCCGCGTGGTTTGTAGGGCTAATGCAGAGTATATGTCCCCATCTGGTAAGTGTGGCCTTCGCGTAGGTTGCTGTGCTGCCCCTCTGCTGTGATGCCATGGCAACTGTGTCCTGTCTGCTGCCTTCCCCCTCTCCCGTGCAATTTCTCCCCTGTAAACCGTTAAAACCGTCAACTGCCATGTAACACTAGTACAATGCGAAACCAAACCGGCAAGCGCCACAGCAATGTGTAGCATTCACGTGGCTCAAATGTCTGGTGGAAACCGCCTCTGAAATGCCTGAGGGTTGCTGTGTCGTAAGAAAGACGTTTATTTCCCAAAGTGTGTTTATTCTGCATCTGTCCTGTTGGCCAGTGAATGCTGCGATTTCCCATTGATGGAGTGAGACAAAATGAGGAGAAAGAGCATTTTTGTTACCTTGTCTGGCAGATGAGGGCTCGTAGGTAGATGTTTGAGAAAAATGAAGTTGCTAATGACAGGCATGTGAGATTCTCCATTAAAAGCATAAAACAACAACCCATCACCACTCTAAATTAAGTATGGGCAGTGTTTGGTGTCTGCTAGTTGCCCCAAAACTTACCCCAAAGCAAATTACTGAAAGTAGGCACAAAATGTTGGCAATTCTTGCAATCCCTCCTAAGTTATGTTGTGTTGGGACATATTTATTTGCCAGTTAGCTGGCTCTGCCACAGCATGGGAACACAATGTGTGTTGTCTTTGCGTGTGAAGCACAATCTGGGTGAGAGCTGTGGGTTCTGCAGCACAGCAGGGCCAGCAGTTCCTTTGTACCACGTGGAATGGGCTCGGATAAGACTTCTGCTGCTTTGGTGCCCCTCAATCCGACCCTTATGCTGAGGAAGGCAAGGAGAGGTGAACCTTGAGATAAAAACCATGACCAAAGCTGCTACTAGCTTGAACCAGACCTAGCTTAGGTTGTATGTCTTTCAGTGAGAGGCATGAGTGTTTTTGCATCTGCTGGATGTATTGTTAATAGCACATCTGGAGTCAGCAGGTATCGATCTTGCTCTTTGTGCTCTCTAGAGAGGGCACTTGTGCCCACCAAGAGATGGGGAAGGGAGTGTAAGCTGTGCCGACCGCGCCAGACAGGCTCCTTGGTCCTCTGTGCCCACGAGGGCTTCTGTGGCTATATGAAATGAATGAAATTTCAAGGATACAAGTGAAGATTGTATCACAGAAGATTTAAACTGGCAGAGTGCTTGGGGGTGGCGTCTGTCCGGTGAGCAATGTGGGAGTTTTGCCTCTGTGATGATGGAAAAGCACCCTTGCTTTGGTGAGCTACATGCTTAGGAACCTTTACCATTGCTTATTGGGGGTAAAGAAAGAGATGTTCAGGTATTCCTGCAATAGTTGTTTCAAAAAACAGAAAACATTTTCTGCATGTATAAAACACTCTTACTAAAATGCATTTCTTATATTACAGGCAAAGTGCCCTTTATTCATGTGGGAAATCAAGTAGTGTCTGAACTTGGGCCCATAGTCCAGTTTGTAAAAGCCAAGGTAACTATGTTTTTTTCATGAATTACTGGCTGGCAAGTTAATTGTGCTTAGCACCTGTGCTAATGCAGTGCGCTCTTCTGGAATGTTACTTAACATTTTTAAATGATGTAGAAATCTAGTGCCCTTTTAAAGGAATGATAGGCTGGCATATGAGTTGTTTGAGGTGGAAACAGCACAAAGTTTACTCAGGTTGTGGCAGGAACTTGTGCATGAGATTTCTGTCTACTAGTTGCACTTCTCAGTCTGTTTCTTTTTTTTTTTTTTTTTCCTTTGCGTATGTGCCTTGTCCATAGGTTTCAGAAATAGTATTAAATACAGAGCAGTCTGGTTTAAATCTGAAGTATCAGGTGCTATTTATACTTGGTTTTTGTGTGTGTGTGTTGCATACCATTAAATCAGGATCTGTTTACTGAGCAGTTGATAAGGCTGTATCACATAAGAACGTGTTTGCTTCTTGGCACAGAGATGTGCTAACTGGGAAGCTGTGCAACTCACCTGTAACTGAAAACAGTCTACACTTCTGGAAGATTGCTATATTGTGATGATTTCTATTTAATACTAAAGGACATTTAATATTTAAAAAAATCTTTTATTTTTTTCTTTGTCTTTTATTTTTGTCTTTATTTTTTCCCCATTAGGGCCATTCACTCAGTGATGGGTTGGATGAAGTCCAGAAAGCAGAGATGAAAGCCTACATGGAATTAGTCAATAATATGCTCCTGACAGCAGAGGTATGGAAAGCCACAGCAGTTCCACACACTTGCATAAGTGATTTTAGGCAAAAAGTCTTTGACTTTTTTTTTTTTTTTTTTTTTTTTTTTTTTCCCCTAATACTGCAAACACTACATGCTTTTGGATTATGTCTTCTATGTTTGAGGTAAAAGCAGGCAGAAATAGATTTTCTTAACTCAGTGGGCTGCTTGCTCAAATAACTTAATAGACAGACAGCACACACAGAGTTCCCCGTAGCGCTTGAAGTGTCACGTAACTATAAAAGCAGCCCATTTCTCGATGGAAAATGTCAGTGTTTCTTGGGGCCCGACCCCACTGCACAGTCCTCGTGGCCGCATGCCTGCCCTGCGTTAGCTTCCCGCGTGGGCCACGTCGCGGCCCGGTTGTGGACACAGCCCCAGCACAGGAACCGTGTTGGGAACCCTGGCATGTGGGTGCAGTCCATGAGCACCCAGGTCCTGCCTGGCCTTCAGTCTGGGCTTGAGAAGTAAGGGCTGGCAGTGGCCCTTTGCTTTCCAGGTTTCATTTCTTTTCTGCCTTTAGAGGTCTAATAGAAGGAATTAAATGGAAAATTAATCTGATACAGAAAATTCTAGCAAGAAATGATTGTCTCTATCTGCCTTTATTGGGAAGTTTTAGTAAGTGTTCTTTCTATTCCTAGTTGTATCTCCAGTGGTGTGATGATGTTACAGTAGAGGAGGTGAGTGGTTCTGCAGCATTTATCTTAATTAAAGTTTAATGAGAAAACACTTTTGCTCACAATTGCAAATCCCTACTCATAAATGAAACATTTAGGTTTATACCATTAATGATACAGTCTTTTCACTTTAATTTTGCTTGCATATACATTTTAGGGAAATTGTGTGTCATTATTGGAGGTAGCTGACTGCAAAATAGATTTTTTTTGTATACATTTCTAAGGTAATGAACAGTCATGCTGCAAACTATAAATTCCATGCAAATAATCACACAATTCCCTTTCTTTTTCCTAACTTCCTTTCTGGTGAAAGTGTAACTTTGACACATGTGAATATTAGCTATTTTCTAGATAGAAATATATATTTTGTGTGTTTGTTTTGTTATAAAAGTGCAACTTTCTGTTTTTAAATAAAGATCACTCACCCGAGGTATGGCTCTCCTTACCCGTGGCCTCTTAACCGCATTTTGTCCTACCAGAAGCAATGGGAGATCAGGCGAAAGATGAAAGCCATTGGATGGGCTGGCAAGTCACTTGAGCAGGTACACGTGAAGGACAAAATTTGTTTTGTATGTTTTTTTTTTTTTTTTTTCTTTCCATTGTAAGGCTTTGGAGAAGTGACACTTACATGAAGCAGACGTAATAAGAAATATATTCTGTATATAGTTATCTGGAGTCAGGTGTCCAGCTTCAACAGCAATAAACCTTAAATTTTATGCAGTCTGAGGGTGTTGGCAGAGATGTTTTCCCATGCAGGAGTATCTCAGTATTAGTTTAGGCCACAGTCCTGAGAAAGGATTAGAAGTTATGGCCCCCACTTCCTGCATGGTGTTAATAGGTTTAATCCTTTGCAGGATTGTGGCTTCTCCTCTGAGGCCTAAGAAAAATGCCAAGCAGTTTTGAGGTATAAATTGAGGTAGAAGGACCTTTAAGCTCAGTTATAAATGTTAAGGAAAACATGTCATCAGCATTGCTATAAATTAAATGTCGTGACATAACTTTTAGGTACCTGCCTACTGTATGGCTTTGACTGTGACTTTTAACAGCTTCTGATGCTGAAATGTTGTGTGTTCTGTGTTTTTTTGCTGCTGGCACAAGTACAATAAGGAGATTATTTTCATAGTGGTGGTATGTCCTGGCACTGTGGATAGTTATTCTGTTGTGTGTTTTCATAGGTGCTTGAAGATGTAGATCAGTGTTGCCAGGCACTCTCCCAGAGATTAGGAACACAACCATATTTCTTCAATAAGCAGTAAGTAATTCTTTATTGAAATGTTACATCCAAGAAGATGATAGGTATATATATGAAACACTTCTGTTTAATGCTGCACAATCATTTAAGAAAGCTCAAATATGTGACTGGTATATAAAAATTAATGTAATAAACTATATAATTGCAGAAAAAAAAGTGATTGTAGGCATTAGTAGAAAAGATTTTGTAAGATATATGTTATTTTCTCTTTGGAGTTGGTTTTACTTTTGTTTTATAGAATGCCCTGCACCTTACACAGATAGCAAACATGTCTTTATACGCTTAATTTCTTATTAAAATGATACACGTAAAGCTTGGCTTGTGTTTCTCAGGTAGTATTTTCCACTGGGTACAGGTCAGTAAAATGCATCAGGTCTGACCAAGACAGTTGTCTTGCCACAGCTCAGAATGGCCTGAATTAGTGCGAGGACATGTGTACCGTGTATGAGCTGTGCGAGAATGCTGGCTTGAATTCAACAAAGGATCAGAATGAAATTTAAGATTTGCATTATAAAGAAAAGAAAATTGGCCTTCATGGGTTGTCCCTTGCTCTCACCAGTTTGTTCACATTGCAAAATGCAATTTTTCCTGCTCCTCATAATTCAGTATTCCTTTTTTAACACTATGTATTTAAATACCCTGTGGGTTTGCCTTACTTGCCCAGGTAGTGCAGGTGGAGGTAGGTGTGGTGTAACCTTTGCCAGAGCCCTCAAGGTTTCTCATGCCCTTGTTTTGGCATCTCTGGGGCCAGTGCTGGAGGCTCTGGGTGTTGATCTCTAATAGGGAAACAACAGTGTAAACAGAATGGCTCATGCCTTTGTGTACTGAAGGTGACCAAGAGCAAACTCAGGTTTCTGAGGAGAGCCCTTCTGGGGCGCCTTACCTGTGTCCTGCTGGAAGCCTTGGCCAGCTCAGCCGTGCCTCAGGGGGTTGAAGGGAGGCGGAACTGGGAAGTTATCAGATCTGCCGAGAGCGTAGCTCGCATTAGTAACCTCTTGTCTTCTGCATGTAGACTAGCTGGGCAAGTGCTGGAGTCTGGACTTAGATAACTACACTTGAACAGAGAAAGTCTTCAAAAGGCAGCATATGGTCCTGGTTACTTTTCTGTCTATTTTTATGTCTTAATTTTTTTTAAAGTTGAGGCTAGGTGGGGAGTATAAAGTGAGTGGACACAGTATGCACTGCAGAATAAGCTTCTTATTAAACACAATGAACTATCTTCTAAATTTTCTTGGTTTATTTGTAAAGAAAATATGTTGAGGTTTTTGTTTTCAGTTGTTTGTTAGCCAGGCTTCCATGGTACAGTTTCAACCCTTACGCCTTTCAGCTGTCTGAAATATAGGCAAGCAACTGTGTGTCTTTAGTCCAGTGGTTTTCAGATTGTGACCCATGGTAAATAAGAAAAGTGGTTTGTTGGTAACAAATTTAAATTTGTTATATAAGAGTACATATCTACATGGGAAACTTCTTAGGGGCCCACAAATGGAAAGGCTAAAAATGTATTAGAAAACAACTCTGCTGTTTGCCTTTTGCACTAGTGAACTTGTTAATATATTAGAAAAAAAAAATTTTGCTTGTCTATGGACTGCTTTGATGCGGAACTCTGACATTTCAATATAGAAGGCTTGTACCTAAAATAAGGTAGGAATTAGGAGATTTGATATATAACTGTTCTTTTTTGAAACAAAAATTAAAATATCTGTTTTCTTCTGCTTAGTCCTTTATCATAAGAGAGATGGTTCTAGCTGCTTTCATCCTGGATTTCCTTCTTCCTGTTGTTTAATTCTTGAATGCCAATAAGCACAAGAGGAAAATAGGAGGGCACTTTATGCATTTTTCCCTTCCTCTTTGGTTTTGCAAGATAAAGTTTGGGTTTATTATTCACATCTGCAAAGGAAATGACCTTAGGAAACCTTAAGACCTTAAGTACCTTAAGATACCGTACATCACTGTACATTAGCAGTATGGTAATACATTGAAAACAAAATCTAATTTGTTTCTAGAAGTTGAGAATGTTGCTTGATTACTTCATAATTCTTAGATTATGGCTATCTAAAAGTGAGTCAGAACAGCAGTGTTTTTTTTTTATCAGGACTTGGCTTCCAAAATACCTGTTCTTTCTGTTTTTCACAGTCCAACTGAATTAGATGCTCTGGTGTTTGGACATCTGTTCACAATCCTTACTACACAGCTGACCAGCGATGAACTATGTGAAAAAGTGAAGAACTACAGTAATCTCATAGCCTTTTGTAGGCGCATAGAGCAGCAGTACTTTGAAGGTCATGATAAAGACAGTTCTTCAAGTGCTACAGCCAGATCTGCTAAGAGGTCCTTACTGAGATAAGCGTGTTGTTTGGTGGTCAGGATGGATCTCACATGAAAAATTAATATTATTTTTGTTGTTTAATTAGTTGATTTTGAAAATGGAAAGATATGTATGCCAAATCATTCTGGAGCAAGAAAAACTTTAAATGCAATTGTTTTGTTGTAGAATGTATTGTACACATTTAACCTGAAATGACTGTATGGCCACTTTCATTTTAATAGCCTGTATGCCACTTACTTAAGATTAAGTGACCTTGGAAAAACGTTGTATCTGTATTAAAAAATAAAATATTTTAAAAAGATTATCTTCTTTGTAATTTTTGTGTCTATGTAATAAATAGATTCTGCTGATTTTCATATAAAAAAGACAAAAGGAAACAATTTGCATGAAATAGTAAAGAAATCATTTGCCTATATAGTAGGACTAATCGTAGGAAAATATTTCTTCCTCTCTGTGCCCCCTAGCCCTTGGGCTTGCACTTCAAAACTTCATGTTTACAAAGGGATTGCTATTTATAAACTGGTGAATCAAGGTAGGGCTCTAACTGTTTTTTGTGTACAGGAACTGTGTACAGTTCCTATTAGATTAACACTTCAAGACTTTTTTTTCATCTTTTCAGTAACTGCTGCACTGGTGAAAGATGGGACATCTTTCCCAATGATGTCCCAGAAAGATACTCCCTAAGGCTGTTCGCCCTTGTCCTCTGCAGTGTACAACCAAGGCAGGTTTATTCAGACAGTTCTTATTCTGTGGCAAGACAGCTCTTGGTCCTCATTATTTCCCTGCTTTTATTTCCTGTTCGCCTTTAGTTGTTGGATTTACATGTCTCTTCCCTGTGCCTTCCCACTTCTCTTCAGCTTGTCTTGCTCTTTGTCCAAGCGCTGGGATTTCTTTGCAAGCCTCTGCGTAGCCGTTTCCAGCTCCAGAGTGCCATGTTACTCCTGGACTCTGATGTGCTTGCTGGGTGCTTGCCTTGGCGAAAGGGATTGAGGTGTGAGCCTGTGGCTGGTATTCCTTGGTGCTTCTGCCTCCATACCTTCCTGGGCTCCACAGGGACACAGTAAAACACCTGTACGCACAGAAATATCTTTGTGGCAGTGCAGAACTTTGTAAGGGAGAATGCTTTTGGCAAGGCCACCAGCTGCCTGGTATTTCTGAGAACACTTTAAAACCTCTGTTCTGCTTTGTCACTTGTATTTGATGCTGTTCCAAAAGTGCTAAAAAAAACACAATTTATGCTACTGAACACTTGGTAGCCAAGAACCCAGACATTAAAAATTCTGTGCAATAACTTCTAACATGCTTTTAACTTTAGAGGGAGGGAGGAAAAAAAAAAAAAAGCAAGCTATGCATCTAATCTGGAAAATATACTCAAGTGCTGTGGAAGTGGTTTGGCAAAAGATACTGATCTGTTATAAACAAAGTTTGTGAGTGCAGCTGAGTACTTAAAGACATAGTTACACAGAGGCAGGCAAATTACATCGCATTTCCAATATTGAAGTGAGACGACATGCAGAGACTGGGATCTGGAAGCTAAATTAAATAGTTCCCGAAAGTTTAACCACCTCTCCTTGCTCCCTGTGTGTGACTTTACAGTTTGCTTACTAATTAAGTTATCAAAGGAGAAAATAAGCATTTTTCACTTCCTTAACTAAAATGCATACTTACATATATGACATGTTTGCCACAGGGCTGGTTATAGCTGAGACTTCACATCATTCTAGTCAATGGGTTATTACAGTATGTAAACGTAAAATTACAAGAAAAATCTTGGCTTTGCTACTAATGTCAAAAATAGATATTAAAAATGTAGACGAAGGACATGCTTTGCGCTTCATGACTACAGGATAATTACTGTACTTTAAAAAATTGCTTTGCCAGCGTGACTAGTGCTAAAGAGCAGACTGAGCTAAGCACGGAGGAGCAAAGCTTGTAGACCACACGTACAAACCAGGAACCCAGAGAAGGACCCCGATAATCCCAGACTGCTAAAGGATGGAGGAAAGACATAAGTCCACAAGAACCTTTATCACAAGACAGTTGTGCAACTCCATCAACCTGCCTGATCCAAGGCAACGTAAAGGCGGCGTTTACTTAGTCTGAATGTCCCTCATCTGATAGAGGCTGTGAAGTCCATGCAGTAGCTCGGGTTATCTCTGCCTTTACACTTGGGTTCTCGGCTTTTCTACAAGTTCTGCCATGATCGAAGTATTGCTAGAGATAGAAATCAGATTAGAAAAGTCTATAAACTTATCTCATGTAGGATATCTGGGTGAGAAGGCTTTATTTTCTTTCATAGCTTTTACAGCTAAAAAAAAAAAAAAAAAAAGTTCCCAGAGGCTATTTTGGGTGAAGAAAGCAGACAGCTGGAACTTCTTAAATTTCCCAAATTAAGACAAAAAATAGGTTTCTAACAGAAAGAATGCCAGCAGCAGCTGCACCGCAGCTTAGCGTATATCCCCCGAATGAGCCCCAGTGCAGGAGGAACTCAGCTAACATTGCACACAAATCCATAAAGCACACACACAACTGAGCAAGTAGACACTTGCTGACTCTTAATAACGTATAGAATAGTTATCCGTGGGTATATATTTTTGTTGTTGTTGCCTTTGTGTTGCTGGGTCTCTTCCCTCACTGCAGGGAAGAGCTCCTTTACCATCAGCTGCCCTGGTGTCCTCCCTGGAGCCGCCCAGCAAGCTCTGCTGCCCTGGCAGCGGGACACCGTCCTGGGCAGAGCTGCTCGCACAGGGTGACCAGAGGCCTGTCTGAAAAGCAAAAATCCAACCCTGACCTTCAAGGAAGCCCTGTGTTTCCCCCAGTGGCTTATTGTTTCGGATGTAGCTTTTTTGAGGGTCTTACAGAACCTCTCCTAGACCACTAAATGGCCCCACATTTCCATTGCATCTTCTAACAGGCAAGACAAGCCCTGCCAAGGCGGTGACCTGGTGCTCCGGCTGCTGAATGGCCCCGTGCGTGGGAGCAGGGAGCCTGCGTGTCCCCCGTCACGGCGCCGCGGAGCAGCAGCTCTGCGGCTGGGGCAGGGGCACGGCAGCCCCTCAGCGCAGAGGGACCGGCGTCTCGGCCACGACGCTGCAGCACCCGGGCGCTGTTTCCAGCGGAGAGCCCATCCCGGCCCTGGCTTTACTGTCCCCCGGCGAGCAGAGCCGTCCCTGACTGCGGAGACTCTGGAGCTACTTTTTACAATATTGCAATGAGATTTTAAAAGGGACATTATGTGCAGAAGCATCAGTGATAGCAAGGCTTTTCCTGGGACCTAGCACTGTTCATTTATCAGGAAGCAAAAATTGCAGTCTGGAGTGGCATTAATGAGATATTCATCTGCTATTTTCTCTGCCTTTTATTTTATTTCCTTCCCTTGCAGACCCCTGAGGAAAAAAAAAACCCACCAACCCCAGAAACTCCTGCTCCTCAGCCATACCTACAGCTCAGCGCTGCGGAAGGAGCGCCGTGCGCACGGGCGGCTGCGCAGCCCCGCTTAATGATGCCTCCAGGAGCAGCCCTGCCGCCAGCAAACGCTTCATTTCCCGCGGCTCTCTGCCTTGGCCGGGCGCGCGGCTCTCACAACAATTATCACCCACTTGTTCTGCAGGTTTGAAGTTTTTTGCATTAGTCAGGTTGAGAAATTCACGGTATTAATCATGACTGAAGTTGTTATTTATCACCTGCTGGGTGAGAAATAATAATTTTGGCACTACTGGGGCAGCAGGCCAGAAGTACCAAATTAAGTAAAACATCTAAACACTAGCAAGGATCATTTCTCTGATTAATGAATTGTTACAAAGAAAAAGTGCTACTCGTTATCTGATCTTAGGATAAAAGTGGGAGCTGGAAGTAAAAAGCATTAGCAAAGTCGTGCTATGCTGTGATGTAGTTTGAAACTTTGCTGGCTGGCTTCTGTGCTGTCATTCACTCGCCGTTAACATGCAGTCATCTGCCTCGCAGGGCTGTAATGCTTGGCTCCCGCCCCCATCATCATCATTTTTTAAAAGCAACATTTGGCAGGGAACTCAATATCCATTGTGTAATTGCCTCAAAGAAACATTCGAGCTACTTTAACCTTCACGGGCTTGTCGAGGCTGGAAACTTTTGCCATAGGAACAGTTACTGGCCGGGCAAAACACCATTGTGTGAAGGCGATAATAGCTTGGCCTTCAGGAAGAAAAATAAGCGACACCGAGACGTGTGTTTAGACCCAGGCAGCTGTGACACTGGGGCGATACCAGATAAATACAGAAATAAATTGTAGACACCTAGCCAAAATTCCTATGCATGTAAATACAGAAAGGACTGGCTTACACTGAAGGGGTTACGCTGAAAGGAGGTCAGTACTTGCTACTGACTCTGTAGCACTTCCCACAGCAATTCTGAGTTCACAAGTGAAATGTAGAAACCAACTCTCAGCGTTAAGGATTGGGTCAGTGCAGGCAGAAACACCACCACCAAAAGCAAACGTTAACTTTGTCTTCAACTTTGGCTTTCCAAACGCAAATCTAAAGATCTTGAGAGTGTGGGACGTGACGGTCACTCTCCCTGCAAACACTGCTCAAACTGTTACCCTTCTGCCTGTAGAGACCCCGAGCAGTTCATCAGATTCGGTCACAACCCACTCATAGCGCCTAGCAGAAACCTACACTTTTTGCTTCCATTTCCTGCCAAACACTGGCCACTGGCCAGTTTGTCTCCCTAGCAATACATCTCGGGTTGTCTCTGTCATCCTCTCATGGGTGGCATTCCTTCTCTTACCTTTACCTAAAAATAAAATTTTGGCCAGATTTTCCAAAATTTGAAGCTACATTTAGCTGATCACACCTTTCTATCACTGTTGAGATCAACAATGTTGTCACCCAGGGTCGTCACCTGAGGTTGGCTTGTGTTTCTACATGTCTCAGATAGCATCTAAGAGTTGTTCACTTGCCTTTTTTGTTAAGTCAATAAAAACTTCCCTTTGGGTACACTTCTGTTCCCATCTTAATTCTGGCAACTTTCTTCCTAAAATTCCTTGCAGTTTCTGTTGGCTCCTTCCTGCACAAACTCACAGTATCTCTATCACTGATGTCTCCTAGCCAAGAAGTACATAGGTAATATTACTCTCTCCAGGGTCTAGTTCATTTGCAGCTCTAAGTCTGTGTTGTGGCACGTTTATGGAACAAGGTGATTAAGATCACGAGTTTGGGGGTAGGATGGGAAGGGTACGTTGCTATCTGCTTAAATAAACTTCCCTCCAACATGTTTTGTCTTAGGTTATAATGCTTTGGAAAAGGCAGGTAGGTCTATGCATGTGTGTTAATGAGCACCCGTGTTAGGCTAGTCCTGACTGTTACGCTCATGCTACATTTAAGTAAGCACGCAAAGGTCTCCTCTCCTCTCCTCTCCTCTCCTCTCGG
>JAWLRI010000251.1:3791729-3824864 GCA_034781795.1 Crypturellus tataupa | reverse complement strand
CTCTGCTCTCCTCTCCTCTCCTCTCCTCTCCTCTCCTCCGGTCGCCTTCTCCTCCCTGTGGCTATAGAGTCCAGTCAGCAACAAGATGTGTTGCTGTAACCTGCTGTGATGCTCCAGATCTGCTCTTAAGCGATTTAACTCACTAATCACAGACAGTAGTGATAATACTAAACCTCCCACACAAACTGCCCTATTAAATTCACAAAATTCTACATTGGAAAGACTGGAAAGGAAGATTAGCACTTACTTGGTTAAAGCAGTTAGCTCAAATTTCTTTGTCATTCCCACGTTATAATAATAAATATATCAATGTAGTCATAAACTGTGATTTACTGAGAAGCAGACTGGGAAAAGCTTGGAAGGGCAAGAAGCAGCCTCCTCATTCCCGAGGGGGCTAAAAGTGCCAAAAGCTTTCAAAAAGGAGGCTTCCTAAAGAGAGGGGAAGCGGGTAGCACTAAGGGCGCGGAGCTCCTTTCAACCCCGAGCTCAGAGCAGCGCGTTTCCGAGCCCTCCTCACCGCGGGGAACCAGAGTCATCCCCTGCGCTGAGGCCAACAGAAATCTGATGCATCACTACACAGCACGTTGGAAACGTCACCAATCTGCTATCAAAGAGCGATTTCTAGCCAAAGATTACAAACTGCTTGGCAAACGTACGCAAGCGGATGAGTCAGGCAGAAAAACCTGCCTGACAGAAGAGTAAGTCAAGCCACAGCAGTGCAAGTAATCTGTCCCAAATGTGAGCAAAGCAAAATACAGAGCAGGAGGCTGGTTTCCCAGCTCCGTGCTCCGTCCAGCGCACAGCATTCCTTGCCTCTATTTTAACCACAACAGCCTCCGAAAAGAACACTTCAAAAGCACTTTGCGGTCACAATAAATGAACCATCAAAAAATAAACAACGAGCACAGTGACTGAGATGATGCAACCGAACACAGAGAGGCGGCTAGCATGCTGCTTATTTCCAGAGGAATAAAACCCAGGTCATTTATAAAGGCTTCCCCCTTCCTCACGCCCCCACAGCCCCTTGGGACTCACCCAGGAGACAGCACTGCTTTCCTTTGCTTTCCCATCTACAAAATAAATTCATTCCTGTCCTCAAATTGCCATTTTGCTGGGCTAAATCTCTACCCCTACTAATTTCTCCGGGTCAGAATCTGACCCTGATTTGAACAAAATCTGGAGTCAAATATTCACACCAGAATGCCTCTGCCTGGCTGCGTGTCAGATGCCATCTCCCTGCAAATGCTTCACACACCTTGGAGTGCGGCTTGTGGAACTGATGAGGTGAGGAGCACCGCCGAGCAGCTCTGCGCTGGTAATCACAGGACTGGAGAAACACATACATCATCTGCCACACAGGTTGGCATTTCGAGTGAAAAACCTTCACAATGTGTAAGATGTTGGACAAATGATGGCCATATGCATGTTTGTCTCCGTGCAGATGTCTTTGCATTCTCAGTGTGGAAAAAGCTGAGGTAGGCTTTTTTTTTGCCAACAGTTTAATATTAGTGACACAGTTTATGTCCTCTGCAAAAACAATAATGGAGGATAAGGTGACATAAATTATTTGCAAATCGTTTGACATATGCAGGGCATTGTCCTTGCAATAATCACCATCAGTCTGTCAGTTTAAGATATGAACCGTGCCACTGCCATTTTATATCATTGTGTTAAGCCTTCACATGCTGTAATTTTACAGATTTGTTCTTTGGAGAACAGTGCAACACAAATCAAATTGCATTATGTTTAGTCATATGTGTGTGGAGCACCTTGCTGCGACGGCGCAGGCAGGAGAGATCGGAAAAAAACAAACAATTCCAGATAGGAGGCAGCATCTCAAAAGTTAGGAAATCTGCTACATACCATTACTCAACTTTAGTGGTCATTATTCAAGGCAGGAGGAATTATGTAAATTCATGCTAACATCAGTTCCTGGCTGCATGAACAAAGTGAGCCCTGGAAAGCACCATACTGACAGATCAATTTAAAACCCTCTTGTCGTTTTTGTTTCTCCATAACATCTGACTCCCACAATATGGTAGTTTTGTTGTTTTGTTGTTTGTTCTTGTGGGTTTTTTTTTTTTAGTAAATACACTTATTTCTTTCAACTCTCAAAAGATCACTTCAAGACTGTGTAGGTGGGCAGTAGAACTAACTATGCTTCTCATAGACACTGAGAGTCTGGAATAGCAATTAACTCAACATTGTTTCTTTTATTTCATCCAAATTAATTCCTGTGATACACTTCACACCAGCTCCTTTCTCTCTTTTCTTAGTTGACTGCTTTCTTTACATTTTTTAAAATTTGAATTACAGATTACTGTGAGACTCATTCAAAAGTTTCAAAAGGGTCTAAGTGTATTTAGTGCCATATAGTTTATATTAACCATTTGAGAAACAAATTAGTATTTAAGAATGTCTTAGTTGGCAAAGGAGTCAGTAGGAAATGTTGTAATATGCATTGAAGAGTACCACATTTCAGTGACTTTTTACTATATTTTACTATATTTTGAATAGAGAAACATGATTTGTTTTCCCTTGGGAAAGTTCCCTACATTCACTTGTCAGCAGAACAGAATCTTTCTGCTTCCAGTGAGCCCTTAAACTAGAAAGATTTATTGCACTTACACCCTTGAAAGAACATATCTTTTTCTTTGAAGGCAGCCATTATCACCATCCCATTTTATATCTTTTCTGATAAGTGCAGGCAGTAAAGCAGATAAACTCCTTGCATACCAATTAAAGACACATGCACACTAGGACACTGTATACTATCAGAGATGCTCAGAGTAATATTCTTCCTAACACAGTAGATATATCTAAGGAGTTTGACTTTTATTATTCTCAGCTTTACACCTCTGACATTTCTAAAAACATGGAGGAAATTAATGAATTCTCACCCAAGACTCTATTTTCTAATCTTGCCCCATGAATTATGGAAAATGACAGGTCAGCTGATGACGTACACCAGGCTATTTTAAAATACCCTTTTAATAAAATCCTGGGCCAGGAAAAGCTCACCACTGGATTTTATAGAGTCACCTGGCAAAATACTGGTCTCATGCTAATCGATACTTTAAACAACTGCCTCTCTTTGTCTTTCACATCCAAGCTGGTGTGGTCATTTTTATGCACAAAACGTATAAAACTGGACCGCTGCCCCCGAGGGAGCCTCCTCCTTTGTCTCGGATAAGATGCTGAACAACAGCTCACATTCTGGGCAGCCTGCCTTGACTTCCCCGTTTTGAGATTTATGCAGGCGAAGAGTGGGCTCAGTAACGTTTTAGGGTTCTTGACCAAAACCTCCTCTGGCTGCTCGTGCAATGACTCCTCCCTCGAGCACTTCTTCCGAGACGGGAAAGGGCCTTGATCACATAGAGGGGGAAGCCTTTAGGCAGCGGGTCGGTACCCAAAGGCTCTCCTGACCGAGACCCTGTCCCAGGCTCCAACAACGGACAGTCGTACGAGGAGCTACACGTCCACGCTCCATGACAGTCACACATCCAGGGAAGCTCATCCAAGGAGCTTCTCTTTCTCCTAGTTTAAAATAAATGAATATATTTACTCACCACATTACCGTTCAGTGGACAGTAATTATCAGTCTGCAGAATTATCTGGGAACTTATTTTTACCTCTCTGGGAATCTTGCTCGGGGTGTTCCCTCCACCACAGCATTTGAGCACACCAATGGCTTCCTTGTGCCCTATACACGTGATTTCGCTGTGTCAAGTTGCTCATTTTCTGCAGGGTTCCCTTCAGATAAGAAGCTACAGACAGCAATATATCTCATTCAAAACATCTGAAAGAGCTGAAGATATATAAAGCACTAATCAGTAATTAATACAAATGAAAGAAACAACCTTTCATGTACGTGGTAATAATAATGCTCTGGGGTTTGTCCTAATCCATCTTTTTGTCAAATGAAGCACCAGGGAATTTGCCTGTAACAATCAGATATTTTCAGAGTCTCTGATATGCAATATAGGTTTTAGAGCTGTTAACACAGCACTTAGAATATATAATCACAGGCAATGATTTTAAAGCTAATAAACTAGATTGTAATAAGTAGAGGAATTCTGATAGATCTTTACAGGCAACTTGCAGGTAAATTTTCCAAAAGAAAAAATAAAACTTTTTTCTTTATATAGCAATTCTAAGAGTATGACGATGTCTCCCTGCACAAATCCTTACAAATCCATAACATCAGACAACCCTGAAACCCTTTAAATAGCACTGTGTTCATTATATTTAGTGACAATTACACGAGTGACTTCCTGACTGCAAATAGATTCATTACACTGCATTAGAAGTAATACCTCTAATACAGTATGCATTGAGTTGACCCAAAATAGCTACTGAAGAATAGTTCCTGAACGAGTCCATGGCAGACTTTTTGTAATGAATGTAACCACACATAAGAAGAACAGAGTATCCTGCCATGTAATTATTTGGCACTACCCCTAAATCTTGGTGTAAAGTAAATTTCAAAGGTAGACAACAATAAGCAACGCTCTAGGAGTTCCTAGGTGCAATTTGTCTGGAACTTGCCAGGAGGTTATTAAGCCCTATTTTGAATTAAACAATTTGCATACAATGCTTAGTCACCCTTTAGCTCCACTGCAACCATCTCTTTTCAAGTTAAAAAGAAAAAAAAAAAAGAAAAAAAAGGACAAAAAAAAAAGGAAAAGACGAGTAGTAAAAACCTGCCTGTGATGCAGAGCCAGCACTTCATGGCAGCTCTGGGTTTAACACCTGCTCTCCAGGGAGGTGAAACCTCTCTTAATCTTGGAAGATTAAGCTCTTCCTAAGGGTACGCAGCATGTCTGATGCTTGCCTCACCAGAGAGCAAAGAAAAGATGGAAATGGGACTTTCTCCATCACTGAAGTCAAAGGAGTTTTTCTATAAGCTTCAGAGAGGTCATGATTTCACCTTAGGACTCCTGCACACAAGGCAGATCCAGGTACATCCAAAGGAAAATCCCTTTCAAAGGAACCAGCAGAAATCTTTCTTCATATTTAGCTTATACGGTACTACACACTTGCAGTAATCTTCTCCCAGCTCATTTTTTCTTCTTTTGCGTAGTGGTTGCTGGTATAACTTTCCAGCCAACAAACGCTACCAAAGAAGGTTGGGAACTGAGCTCTATTTAATATTAAGCAATAACTGGACATTAGCAGGTTAATAATACAGAGAGCAAAGTGAAATGATCACATGAAAACAAAGCACAAATAAATCCCATAAAATGCAAAGGAAAATAGTATAATATTAACTTTGTTATGCAGTGGCAAAATAAAATATGCAGCGGCAACAAACAGGGAAGCTGATGGACAGCCAAGCTGTTTCTCCTCAAAACACAGCTTGCAATGGAGTAGCTAAGTCTGCCAGCACAGGCATTTTCAAAGGGTTCTTCCAAGGACCATATGTACCCTCAGATCTGACATGGGGTCAAAATAAAAGCTGGGGATCACGTGAAAACCCAGCCAGACTGTGTGGAACAGCCTCAAAAATGAGGTAAAATTCATCTAAGAGCTTTATCTGTGGCTTCCAAAGGTGTTGCTGTGCACATTGTCTTCGTACCAAAAACATCCTGCGTATAGACAATAATGTACTGGTGCCAGGGAGATACGCTGTGTGATGTATAGCCATGGGCAAAATGATCCTGTCCACGGGTTATCACTGGTTTTAATTAAAGGAAGACACAGGCTACTGAGTTGGGACCCTTTCATTGGAGCCAAGAGGACAGCAATCTCCACAAGAGCTGCAAAGGAGGACAGGCTCATTTGACTGATTGCATGATGTCTGAATTAATGGTCAGGAAAGGAGCTATTATTGTGCTCTTGCTGTCAGGCTGCTTTCGAAAGCTTTGGCTATGCTGTCTGCTTGAACGTGGAAGCCAAAGCAGTGCTCTCCTCAACACATGGCCATATTGGAGATTCTAGTTTGTATATTTGTGAATTTTGTATATCCCTGTGTTTGCATGAAAGGGCTTGCACTGCTTGCATGGACAGCTAAGCAACATCTGGGATTCGGGTGAGTTCTCCCCATAGTGCCTTTTTTGCCACGTTATTTCAAGCCCTAAAAACAGAAGGCTTTAGGGAAGATGAAGACGTCTTACCTCAGCCTGACAAGGGGAGACAAGCGACCACTTACCGAGACAAGACTCTTGTGGCTCCCTTGGCCACCAGCTCCGGAGGCGACAGTGGAAAGCTGGGGTTCAGTCTCAGGGTCAGCTCCTTGATTTCAACACTCTGCCTGCTCCTGTGTCCAAAGTGGGGGACTTGGCCGGTGGTTCAGCAATGCAGGTACCTCCAGCCCAGGCTGCCGCGTGCAGGCCAGGCCGGAGCCGGCTCGATGCAGGGCTGTGCTGGGTCAGCTTTACCAGGCTGAGTGTATCGAGTAGCTCAATAAGCTAAAGTGCAAACGCCTTGCAAGGAGCAGGCTGTTAGTCACACAAACACTGCTCTGACTTTTGAAAGAGTGTTATTGTTTTACTGACAACACCATCAGGGAAAACAAAGCTAGTCTGGCTGCAATATAAAACTCAGCAGCAAGCAACTTTGGCTCCTGGACGTCTTTGTGCCTCCTCCTTCCTGGGGCTGGGAAAACTTTGCTAATTAAACCCTTGTAGCCACGCTGGAGCTGCTGGTAGGAAAGGAGTGGGGAGCAATTGCTATCAAGTAGCAACAGCCAGGTAGCCCAGCATGTGCTCGACAGGTGAAAAGAAATAATTTGAGTCCTTGGTGTTGGGGGACACTTTTTTTTGTTTTCTTAAGAATTAAGCCAAAAAAAATTGTCATAATATTGTTGGTGCACGTAAGAAACCTGGCTTCTCTTGGGATTTTGGTAACCTTTCAAAACTGAAGCAAGTTCCAGAGCTAAATTAAATTCACAAGCCGTAGCAAGCTTACAGGTTGAAACGAACTTGCAAGCAACAACCTGCTTCCAGCATGTATTACATATCTACGGTTTCCAGGATCACAACTGTTTCTAGCTAAAGTGAATTAACTCCAAACTAGAATCAACACCACAGAGCTCACACAACCTCTGGCCAGGATCAAGCCGTAGGGGCTCTTCAGCAGGACCCTCCGAGGTGTCCTCAGTCCCACCTCACTTGGAGTGGAGTGTCAGGGTTCCCTGCTGTGGGGGAAGTGGCGTCTGGAATACCGGCTGTCGGGGGGCCTCCAGGCTCACGAGATGCCGAGAAGCAGGAGAAGGTCTGGTGGAGGCAGCACACTACAGCGCAGCACCTTTAGGGAGAGGCTGAGGGAGCTGGGCTGCTTCATCAGACAGAGATCTGCAACTACTCAAAGGGGATTTACAGGGATGGTGGAGTCAAATTGTTCGTGGTAGCAGTGGACAACTTACAAAGGGCAGCTTGGGATGTTCAGCCTGGACATCAGGAAAACTCTTTTCCTCTGTAGGTAGCGTGGTGCTGGGGCAGGTTACCTGTGGAGGCTGCTGAACTGCCGTTCTTGGAGGCTTTCGAGATGGCCATAGCCCAGCTCTGGCCTGGTGCTGGATTAGGAACGGGGACGGTGTCTCCGCGTCCGTGTGGGTCCTCCTCTGCTCCAGCTGTCTGGGAGCTTGGAGGGAAGCTTCTTCAGTATGCGTCTCCTCAGAAATTCTCCGCAGGGCATCCATGCATTTCCAGGCTTTTCCCAAGAACCACAGCTACTTCCCCAACAAAAGAAAACTCTGTATTGATGTCCTATTTTCCAGGAGATGAAACTGCCCTTTTAGAGTTCAGATAATAGCCTTTGTAAGTGGATATATTAGAGCTGATACAGACAAGTACACTGAGGTACTTAATCATATCATATTTCTGTGTGATCAAGATAACCTATATTAAACTCTTAACAGTCATTTAAACGTTTAAACCAGTAGATCACACAAAGAAAAAGGAAAGATAAAGTTTAAACATATGGCTCAGCTTCACTGAATACATATAAAAAGTAGTTATTTGTGAGTAGAAAAGCATTTACTCACTAAATTGTTTCTCACTTAGAGTCATCATAAGCCTAGGACTCAGCAACTTCTAGGGCTAAAAAGATGTTATGATAATCTGATCGTATAACATGTGCAGAGATTCTGAACATTGTCTCAAAACATTGTCTCAAGTCCGTAGGGTACAGTCTTGCTGTTACGGGTCATTACAAATGCAGAAATGGTACCTCTAGATATAATTTTAAAGAAATTGCTTTGTTTATATTTAAGGTTTGGCGAGTAGACTTGACTGAAGGACTCCTTCTATATTCTTCATATTTGGCAAAACATTTGTAGTACACTTTTTTAATCCACTTCCATATTATTTAATTATACCCTTGAAATCGTGCACGTAGCACTATGCTTTGCCGTTTGAGGATATAATTTTGAATGCTATTTATATACGATTTAACCCTAAGCAGTATGTCTGCATGTGGCCACTGTGCAGGAGAAGCTCTTGTTCTCAGTGGAGGTGACTCTTTAGCCAAGGCGCAGGCTGAAAGCGCTAGTGGCACCTGCAGAGACAGCATTACTGAGCTTGCTCAATCGCCAAGCTTGTGCAAGCTTTCCTTAATGAGTCATTTTGGAAGTTTTCTTTATTATACTTACACTTGTTGAGCATGGCGGATTTCTCATAAAAATAGGAACAGACAGTCCTGAGTGGCAGAACAGGTATCCTGACAAAGTTCCAGCATGGAAAAGTTTCCCAACATCTGTTTAGTTTCCCAATATCTTTTTTTTCCCCCTCTCTCTCTCTTTTTTTTTCCCCTCAATACCAAATGCTAGCTGTTCTCATTAATGGTTCACAGAGAAATGAACAATTCACACCATGGAGTCATAGCAGCAAATGTAGCATCATCTATGTGACAAAACAGAAATAACATTATATATAACCTGTGTATTAGAAACACTACCAAAATACTACAATACCACTACATTCCTTTTTTGAAAGGTCCCTTCTTGTGAACTCCAAAAAGAACCCAGAATAATTCAAAAATAAGGAAACATTTAATGAGATACTTCCTTTGTCCTTACGGTGGGCACCTCTAGAGAGTTCAATGCTTCTGAGGAGAGATACTATTCAAGAACAAAAGTTATTCAGTTAAGCTTAAGAACAGTATTTGTAGGTGCTGCATATTTGTACATAAAGTCCATCAATATACGAGGAGTTCATACTATTGCAATAAACTGGAATAGCAATAAGAAAATACAATAAACAATATTTCAAAAGAAAGCATTAAATGGGGAGGAACTAGATGCTGAAATATATTCTGATGAATGTGCTATATTATTTAGCTAGTGCTAATACATTCTTACTAAATGGTAAAATAAATAAATGGTAAAAAATAAATAAATCACTATTCAGCATCAGGTGCTACTACAGCTAAGTGTTGCTTCACCAGTAATATGTTATTTACCTACTAGAATAAGTGCATGTTGATTTGGCTCTTCCATGGACACAAAACATCTTCCTAGCAAGCAGAACCACCATTTTACAGTGAAGAAATCTTTACAATTGTCTATTTACAGCATTTATTTTAGTGGCTTCTGGAAAAAACAATACAAATTTAATCTGTCAGCATGAGGACATGACTTCAGCTTGCCTGTGCCAGTTAAGAACTCTTTCCTTCTGTGTCACGGCTCCAGGCTCTTCCCAGCAGGACTCTGCAGTTTCACCCTCTACAGTCAGCATATCCAGAGATGTTATCCCTGCCAGAGCTGGCTGCAGAACACAGCCCAGCTCAGTCACTTCAGCAGGGAGTTGTTAGCCCATTCTCCCATCAGAAATAAAAAGCTTGCTTGCGATGCACCTTCAGGGAAGAGGTATAAATGCAGTTACTTTGGTGAAAGCAGAAATATAGCAGTCATTACTGTTCCCTGAAATGAAACTTGCTCTGAGATACTTTAGAAAACAGAAGAAATGCCTAGGAAATGCTCCAGGCCCAGCACCTGGCTCTTGGAGTAACCTCTGTCTGTTCAGGTCAGTCAGAAAGGAGCTGCGAGCCTCCTTAAGCTACACGGCAAGGCAGATAGAGAGAGAAGGCAGCGTCCAGCCCAGACTGAGAGCTCCTCAGCCAGCTCCACACGCCAGAGACCCTGCAGATCTGCCAAGCCTTCTTCAGGCAGCCTATTAGTGGAATTAATCATGCAAGTGCTTCCTCCATAAGGACTGCGTGTGTTTCAGGCGCTGCTCTTTCCTCCAAGTCTTTAGACAAGGAAACACTTCTTTCCTAGGATTCTGGGGTCAAGTTCGTCCCCTTTTGACACCTCAAGTCCTTTCAATTTGCCTGCTGCTGCTAAGCTGGATGGTGGCGTGAGGTAATTTATTTGGGAACAGGGTGAAAGTGTTAATGAGAACACCACATTTTTCTTAAGCAGCAGAACTGAGAGCAGAATTCTCAGCTGAGAGAAAGGAAAAAAGAAGCCCTGAGCGCACACTGGAGCCAAGAACCATATGGAGCCGTTTTAGCCCATGGTTGCACAGCTTCTTCTCAGGTTTCAGTGAGGTAAAGGCAAAGGCAAAGCGTAGCTGGAAGCCTCATGCACACGCAGGAAGCCCACGCATTCAGCATTGCTGTAAAGGCAGGCTAATGGGTGCCCGAGTCTGGCAAGGTGCTGAGTGCCTTCACATCCACCCGAAGCTAAGAGGGCTGGTGTGTTTAGCACCTTGAAAGATTAGGCTTCTAAACGGTCATACTGCCCATCGCACATTTGCTAGGAGGATTGATTTGACAAGGGTAGCAATGCATGGCCAGTAAATTGTTTGCAGATTTGACCTATCTGTCCATAATAAGAAATAATACCTGAAGTGCCGTAAGTCTGCCAAACATTTCAAAGGAGTGCTTGTTTAAAGATCGAATGCATTATGTAATCTCATAATGTCAGATTAGGACATAAAACTATGGAACATGACACAGAGCAGCTTTACAAGACAGAGTCAGAAATTTTATAAACAATTTCTTCTGGACCTCTCACATGTTATCAGTTTGAGTAGTGAGCGTGATGCATTTCAAATATCTTCTGGCAGCCGGAGACAAAATGAGGTGGCAAAAATGTGACTGGAAATATCATCCAGGGGCTCTTGAAAAAGAATTACTCCATAACAAAACGACGCAGACCTGCAGATTTTGTCCTGGTGTAAGGGAACCTATGGAGGGAGTGGGAAAACAGAAAGGAGAGCAGAGAGGTCAAAATCAAGCAAAGCTACAGAGCCCAGTTCCGTGTGTCATTAAACTTAGCTGGAGTCCTCAGTTAAAACTTCACAGAGAGACAGCTCCAGAATATGTGATAATAAAGTAGATGCAAAAAATTGTTATCTACAGCACCACGGTTGAGTCTTACCTGATGATTAAGCCTACCATTTCATAAGCATCATTTTTCTCCACATAAATTTATTACATGTTATTTGCCTGCATGTAAAGCTATCTAGGCAGGATAAATACCTTTTACCTTGGTAGGATGCACTTGTAGCACCTCAGGATTTGGGGAGGTAGAAAAGCAAAATAAATTCCCATGAGCTAAATCTATAATCAAGACAAGTATAAAAACAGAGCTGATAGGAGAAAAGGAAATAAGCTAGCAATGAAATAAACTGTAGTCATATTTTATAAGAATCGTAAAAAAAAAAACCCTACTATTTTAACTTTCTTTGACAACTAAAGGAAAAATAGAAGCAGCTAAATAAGTTACATGAGGCATGCTAACTTATCAGCCTGAGTTGCCTTGGCTGTGATTTTCTTTTGTATTTAATCACAGTCATTTTAATGACCTCATTCAATTCAAACTGAAAGTAGGCATAAGTGTATGTACATTCTTTCAGGTATATACAAGTGTCATATGTGGCATTTTTGTGAACTGAGGCTTAATGGAGCAGAAGTACCTCAGCAACATTGACCATGGCCAGTGCAGAACATCAGAGCTCCTAAATCCGTGAAGTCTCTGGCTGGAGAGGTCAGGATTTTCACTCCCACATCCCCAGCAGTGGCGCGGCAGCCCCGGATCCTGCCCCTCTGTGCCTCGGGGAAAGGGCGGCACAAGGAGGACACCAGGAATCCGTTCTGACGGGACACATCCAGCACAGCCTCCTTGTTCTTGCCTTGCCTGTCCTGACACAGCCCAGCTGGTCCCGCACCCAGGAGCAGGAGTTTGAGGGAGAAACCTGCACGTGTTGCTCCACGGTGTTGTCCTGCCCTGGGAGCCACGCGGTCAGGCAAAGCATGGGAAAAACTGAGCACATTAGTCTTGGTAGCCCCTGCTGCAGGACCCGCTGCACACCAGAAATACCCACACGCAGTGATGCTTCCCCGTGGATGGCTTCTCTCTGACATCTGTCAGTTAGGCAGCACCTCGGCACCAGCCGGGTCAGCATTACTCTGCATTAGATATAATAACGCTGTGTTCCCTCCCTTCTCGTGCTAATAAGTGGCTGCTTCCTTACAACCCTTCTGGTCAGCCCTGCCTGTCAAATGACACGTCTGTCAGAATATGCATTATTCAGACGGACCTGTTGCCAGCTCTGCACAGCTGGGGGATGGGTCCATGTATCATATCACTCTTCCCTTCCATACATCTCAATTTCCTCCCTCCTGCATGATTAATGTACATTTGCTTCCCTCCACATAATGTGGACAGCAAAGAATGAATCACGCTGCTTCATTACATTAACTGGTAGCGTGTCTTTCCCTAGCTATATTCTCTAATCACTGCTTTCTTGTGCGTTGTGTTTCTAAGCGAACAAGGTACAATGAGTAAATACAGAATAACAGCATATTACTTTAATGCAGCAGAAATCTAAGGAGGGCCAGACTTCTTTAGTACTTGACAGAAAATGAATAGAAGTAGTTAATGGAAAATAACTTGCAGATATGTATATTAGTTACTTGACACAGTTCATGCTCCAAATGGTTAGTCTTTGCCTAAACTTAATACTAAGTTAAAAAAGTTAATATTGGCAATTTGAGACAAACTCCAGCACTGCATCTCGCAGTTACATCTACAGCATTATGCGGACTTGGGGATATTAGTAGCTTAAAAACAGAAAATAATATCAAATTCTACAAAATACACAGAATCAATCCTGCTTAATACTATATTCAACTTATTCAGCAATAAAGCACTTTTACTACCAACCATTGGCTATTTGGTTCAGTTTAACACTGTACACACAAACATGTGCACGTTAGCCAACCTGTCGGACATGACTAAATATTTTAACAATGCATGGCAATACAGACTCAAAAGATGGTTTCAGAAAGACACAGCACAAGGGAATACCAATTCCATGGATCCAGTTCAGTGGTACAGTTGATGAAGATATTAACCAAAGCTGAATGTGATTAGGAAATGAGTTTATCCTTGAGAAATGCTATAGGATCTTTGAGAAGCAAGAAAGGCAGCTGTTAGATGCTATTTTCTTTTTTTCTCCCTTTAACTTCACAGTGTCTCCAGAAACTTATGTAGAAGGAAAATCAATTAAATAAAAATGGACAATGATGAAGTCAAGAGAGCAATTTTAAAATCAATACATTGCTTCAGACTAAGCTCACAATGTGGTGGCAGAATATGGAACAGAAGTCTAACATATCAAGTAGAAATAATGTTGAGAACCGAAAGAAGACCAGGGATGCGTTATGAAGCCATTATACCAATGCTCTTTTGCCTACTCTGAGTCCTGTGGGATATCTAGTGACGTTTCAGACAATATGCTGTGTCTTCGAGGTTTAAATGCACAGTGTTTAGGTTTGAAGACTGTGGTACCTGGTCAGACAAAGGAAAAGCTGAACTATGATCCTTCAGCCAAGACTGAGATCCTGGAATGAACAGCACAAACATCATCAACTTCTGTTCTATGTACAAGACATACTTCTTCAATTCGCCTCTTTCAAATAAACACAGGGCCTTGGCTTAAAAAGAAAAGCAACAATTAAACTCTGCCAAAGCAAAATGTTCCGTTGTACATGCAGTTTTCTCCCCAAGGAGAGGAAAAAACCACATGTGAAATGTTAGTCATGCTGTTTGACGCACTTTTTGGTGGTTCTCAGATAGTGTGGTAAGGACAGCGCAAAAGCTTGTATAGACTGGTGGGGAAATCAAGGAAAAGAAAACAAAGAAAATGAATTTCATCTTAATGTTTGCTTACAAGCTGATATGGACAACTTAAGAAACAATTAGAGATCAAAGTCTCCTAAATCACCAGAAAGTGAGGTTGTTTGCATTTGCCTCGCAAGCAGCATGACTGGCATAAAAATGCCTTCAGATAGTGAATAACACGTCATGGATAGCTATGTTAAAACGCAACATTTAAAATTACAAACCACACTACTGAGCCCATCAAATTTCTTGACCTGCTTTTGTTGTGTCAAACTTAAGGCAGAATTACTATGATTCCAACAGCCGAGTATTGAGTTAAAAAGTCTTAGCCATATTCACTTTTCATTTCAAAATCATTTCTATTTTATTGCATGGCTGTGATTCTGAAAAGGTCACTTTAAAGAAAATGTTTTTTTGTGTGTACGAAACATCTGGGTACTGATACACCATGAGCTTGAGGCGTGCAAATACAACTCTCAGCAACTGGCATTTCTGTCAACACAGCACTGAACACACTGATGTCATCTGGTATTTGTGGTAAGCCCCAAGTATTCCTCTTGCAGCAGAACATTTGTTCTCTTCTTCCTATGGAATTTCTGGACCGGAATCAGGACCAGTTATATCATGTTCTTTTTCTTACACCAGATTTTCATTTTTGAATCTTTTGGTGTCAAATGCACACAAGTCTGCATGTGAACTTAAATATTTAAGTCCTATCTCTCACTGAAAACTGACTGGTTTTCCTTTCAGCTGTTATTATTTACAAGTAATTTATCAATGCTCATCATATATTTCCTTCAACCAATATATCCTCAGACTGAGAGACTGCCCAGATTTATGCCAGTTGCCTCTGGATCAGTAAAACTGAGCAAGACCATAATGAATGAAATGAAAGAATGAATGCATAAAGTAATGAAAAATAATTTCAAAGCTGTATATGAAATGCCTTATGTTCAGAGGATGCATATGTTACTGACCAGCCATTAATAGGTGTATTAAGCAGCATTAGCACTAGGAAAATTTGAGAGCACATCCAGCTTCCTTCAGAGCAGCGAAGGCAGATGCATAACGAACGGATGAATTGCTCTACTGAAGCTGCTGCTCTTAAAATTAGGACATATGGTCATATCAGTTTTGCTATCCTGTATGCTGCCCTTCCTTTTCTTCTACAGAGAGGTCCCTTTCTCAGGGGACAAAGTGCAGCCACTGCAGGATAATCAAGCAAAAATTTGTAATATTTACCTCTTTGAAATAAAGACTACTAGGACAGGGACAACACCATATAAAGCCTAAAGTATTTACCTGCAAAGAGTGTGTTTCAGCTTTGAAGAGCCAATAACTAAGAAAAAAAGTCTGTTAGTGCTGGAGAATGAACAAGATTAAAATTTAAGCACATAAAAAACCAATATTATCTGGACCTTTGCATATGCATCTGTAACTTGTACACAGTAAATCTGGAAAATCAACAGAAAGAACCAGAACAAATTAATAATCCTCTCCTTCAGCAAATTAAACTTCACTCTGCTAAATTAGTTGACCTTCAAAGTTTGCCCCAAGGGAATGATGCAAGATTGGAGGGTTTAACTGAAGAAACAAAGATGAAAATTAGGGTGAAGAATGTGAGGTGGCTAGTGGAGTGGATGAGCCCTGCAAGGTTTAAGTACCTTAATGAAAGTCCACACCTCTGCATAAAGGCAGATTTCCTTGTCTTATTATTTACTGTAAGGGTCTTAATAATCTCAGTAAAGAGGTGCATAAAGAGGTGTGAGACACATCCCTCACAACTGAGCACAAGGTGCTACAGCAGCACCCAGAAGGAACTGAATATTTTGCCTTAGAGAAGACAGTGCAGAGATCTGCTATGTTTTTCTGAGAGGGTCCAAGTTCAAATAGAGGTGAGAGTGACTGTTACTAAGCTAACACAAGCTGCCTTTAGACTGAAGTGTATTTCAAAACACCCTAGACACAAGAACTGAGAGGATGTGAATGTCTAAGAACTGTAATTCAGCTGCAGAGGATCTTCTCTTTGGCCTTTCAAATATATTGAGTTTCTATCACATTGAACTCTTAGAGATTTGTGTGTTTAATAAGCAAAGGCCTACAGCAATTAGAAAAGACAAATAATTATGTGTTCTTTAAAAAAAAAAAACTGTTAGACATGAAGTACTAAGTTTAAATAACATGACAAATTACCAAATGTTAAAATATATAAATATTAGCAAATCGCCTGCCTCAGCAGACTTATGGTCTTGCAGGTCTTAAAGAATTTAGTGCTGCACTGTACAAACTCTGCTGTGAGAAACAAGTTACTTGGTAGGTTTTATTAATCATGGTTATTGTTAGACACTTCTCCAAAATGTGTGATATCGCTACACGTATGATGGTTGATGGTGACAGCTGTGTGCACGAGCAGATCAGCAGATGTACACTAAAAGAACTCCTGCAATTCCTCAAATTATGGAAGTGTATAGTTAGCCTCAAGCACTAGGAAAACTTAGATATATCATCTTAAAACAGCCGTAACTTTGCTAACTGTTGCAGGCAGATTCTCACTACATGGTTCTTGCAAAAGAGGTGACCTGACTAATATCTGAAAACACTCACACGCCTGCTGCAGTGATGGAGGGCAGGAAGCATAACCTTTGACCAGAAAAGTAGTAACAGTGTAAGCTTTTCTAAAAACAAAAGCTAGAGGAATTAGTGTCCAGCATCAGTCACAAAATGCATTTAGGGCTCTCTATAAATCTCCCTGAAGCATTTAGTGAAACAGTCATCTTCCTGCGTAATTTGAAACTGGTGTAAGAGTTTTGCACTGAAAATGAGGATGTTTAAAGTCCTATAGGACGAGGGCTAAAACCCAGACGGTGCAGGACGCTGAGCAGTGCAAGGTGTGCAAACGAGGGTTAGCCGCTTCCAAACGGGGTCTCTCCCAGAGCCATCCGTCCTGGCAGCACGGAGGTGTCCCGCTGCCCACCACATCCCAGGGGAGCCGAGGTCCCTTCTCCCACTGCACCTACCAGTGCCAAGGCCCAGCTAGCTCATTCGCAATCAGCTCACAGGCTCCAGCCCATAAACAGCCACGTATCAAGGATGGACCAACAAACATATTGTCAGTTGGCTTCCATTAGCTAATTAAAAGGTGGCTTATTTAATAGGGTGCTTTATTAATAGGGTGCCAGGTTGTTTCTGTCAAATCTTCCTTACATTTGGGGAAGACTAATAGGTTTATTTTCTATCTATTTTTTTCAAGATTGTATTTTTTAAACATGATTTTATCATGACTTTTTCATGATATCTAAGCATCCCTAATGTGAAGCTCTTTTTTTGTTTAGGGCCTTGCTAAAGATTTCTTCCTCATGTCGGATCTCCTGTATGAGCAGGTGTTACAAGTTATGGCAGTGACAGAATTATTCTTTCATAGTCCATAAAAGCTCTTAAGCTGCCTTCATCTCCACAAAATCTAAACTCCACTGAGTAGCACATTAACTGACAACACCAATATCCACCCTTTTTACTTCATTCTCTTCCTTGAGGAAGTGCATGCATAGGGGAACACTTAGTTTGAACAGAGTTTTATGTTTAAATGCCCATTTTGCTAGTTGTTTCTTTTAGAAATGTGCTCTGCTGTTTTGCTGCAGAAGTGCTTGTAGAGGTCCTTCATTCTCACCATTATTATACTTGCAGGTGCCTCCAGTCAGCCTCAATCTTGTACAGAAAGGAGCTTTATCAACTGAATGGTCGCTAAGTATTGAAAAGGGCATATTGCACAGATAGCACAGAAAGAGCTCCTCAAAATGTTTAAGGATTATTTTTGGTACAATCTCTTGAGTATACATTAATACTGGCAGTTACAACAATTACTACCACCGTGTGCATATCTAGTGAGTACAGGTTGATGACTATCATTAAAAAAAATTCTCAATTTTATGATTTGCTTGTTACTTTACCTGCTCAGCCTGACATTCTAGGAAATCTCAAAGAGAGGGATAGCTGCACAGTCACTCTGTTATTGAGAAGCTGCATGAATGCAAAATAGAATTGCAGAGGAATGCCTTGGCAATGTTATCACATTGGTGTCGAAACACTGCTTTAGGTGCCACCCCTTTAACCACGCTTTAAAGATGAATTATGAAAGCAGCATTACTATTACTAGCATTGCTATCATTACTATCCGTCCAGGACATGATGTATTCCCGTGACTGTATCCCTTCACCTCACTCACTGCCGTATTTCTGTGCCATTCCCTCTCAATCTTGGCTCACTGCCACTTTTTCCCAGGGAGAGGAGCTGGCAAGTCCTTTGCTACTGTCAGTTATCCTTGTAGCAAGATTCAGTGTCAGATTAAGCATGAAACAGGCCTACTTCAGAGTACCATCAACTGTGTAGATGATAAAATGCTCTTGGCTCATAAGAATTCTCACCTTATGAAGTATGGTCATCATTAGTCATGGTCCAGTGAAGTATATTGCAATGTTACCAACTCATGGGATTTTGTTACCAGTTGTGGCAAATTTATAAAGCCTCAGTTCTTGAATTCCTGTGATTTCTGGAAGATCACAAATTACTTTTTAGTCCTGTGAAAGAGAATTCAAGTATATAAGGCATCAAAATACAGGAAAAGAACCCAAAATGTATTATTTTAAAGAAAATTTAATTATCTAGAAGATCTAGAGTTGTGATTTTTGAACTCTCAGGTTTGATAATGGTGATGTCAAATATAAAATAGCTCTTGCTGACAGATCTGTTTGGAAAACTGGAACTCTGTGTGAAATTGCTGCAGCTCCTAATTTTTCCTGCTTGTCTTGAGCAGGTCAGTTTTCCTCTCCTATTTCACAAGGAATTGCCATTAAGTATTCCTCCTATTCTTGCCACAAAGCCACTTAGACAATTTCCTGTTGAATTTCATCCTCTATCTCCTACACAATTAGCAAAGGAGTTTTTATTCATGTACTGATTTCTTCCCACTATTGCTTTTCTGTTCTCTCTCCATCTCAACAGCTCTTTCCCTTTCCAGCTAACTTTTCCTTTGCTGCCTGATTTTTCTTCATCCTTTCCTTCTCGATATGTTAGCTCTTCTCCTGCACCTCCTGTGTTCTCCTCCGTCCTGTCGGATCCTGTCATACCTCTCCAGTTCGCGCCCCCGTCAGCCCCGCAGCACAAATCATATTGACCAGCAGCCCACTCCTTGCTGGTATTTCGGAGCTCTGGAGCCAGATGCATTTTGCAGCACTGCTAACCAACTCAGAGAAGGGGCACACAACTGCTGAGGAGGGATTAAAAATTGGGACTATTTCTAGGTCTGATCAACATTTCAGCTCCAACAAATACAACCTGCTCTCCGGGCCTGGGGAGGTGCACAAGGGTGATTTCTCTGTCCATGGCCGTGCTGCGTGACTCACTACTTCGTAAAAGACGCTGGGATATCTGGAAGATGAAAGGAACAACATATAACACATCTCTGCAGTCTTCCAATTACCATCTGGCATCAGAGGAAAAAATTAAAAGGTCATGACTTTCTTGACTGGGTAACAGCTTACTAAAAAGCTATAAAAGCACCAAGTAACTTTGGTATATTATCAATCCAATAAGACAAAGAAAACAAATGAGGAATCGCTGTATAATTTCCTATTACCTGAGACTGTGGTCACTATTAACCTCCTGTGTTCTAGGAGTCTTCCAGCAGGGCCTGTTTACTCTGACCACAGGGGTCACTGCTATGGGTTTTTCCGTATACTCTTTCAGATCAGCCACATCACATAAATGTTAAATTTATTCTGGTACCCTGGTGACCTTTTGATTTTATTATCTATGCAGATTACCAATTTTACATTAAGAGAGAGGAGAAAAAAAAAGACCAAAAAAAAAAGGAAAAAAAACCACTTCAAAGCATATTCTACTGGGGTATCTGTATTTTCTGAAACAGCCACAGGGAAAAGGGGGCTGTTGTATTTATCAAATCCTATTAGGTCCCATTATTAGGGTATAGCAAATAATAGGGAGAATTTCCTACTCAGCAGTCTGATACATATGGTCATCCATCTCCAGTTCAAAGCAAAAGACAAGAGTTTTCTTCAGTGCTATCATAGGGAAATTGATTCCTGATTCACCCCAGAAGCAGCACGTTACTGCGAGAATCAAAGGGGACCTGACTGTTAACTTATATTCGTAATAGATGTGTTTCTTCCTCCTGATTAGAATCTATAGTCTTGAGTAAGTCACTTTCTGCAGACAGAAATGTAGCACTGAATTATTTGTAAATAAACAAACATTAGTAAATAGGATCTTTGGCAACGTGCAAATGTTGCCGTGTGTCAACACTGCAACATCTCTACATGGATATAGAGTAAATGCATAAAGGAACGGGTGTCCGACAGCACGCAAAGCAAACACACAAGATCATATCGATCTACAACACCCAGATTTCATCAAATACATATTTTAAGGTCAACTCTTGAATTCTAATGATGTTTTCTATTTGAATGGGACTGCTCTCTGACAAAAGGTCTATTTTGCTTCAACCAAAAATCATTTTAGGTGAAATTCATCAGTGAAATCATTAACACTAGTGCTGTTTTTTTCTTCTGTCCTCATTTTTATGAATACATTTCATTTTAAAAACAGCTACTTTCTCTATAAAACATAATCTGATAATAAAAACATCATTAATCTATAGTATGTAGACAGGTAGATCTTTGACAAAACACCTTGTAATGGCTCTAACAGAGTAATATTGACTGATCTTGTCAATACTTGGTAAGGAATTTGTCATAATATTACCGAATCATAGAATAATTTAGGGACCTCTGAAAATCATCTAGTTCAGTCTCCTTATCAGAGCAAGTCCAACTAGACTGGACTGTCCAGCATCTTGTATAGCCAATTTAGACCATCTCCAAGGATGAGGGCCTAGCTCTCCAGGACCTCTGGTTCAGTGTTTAACCATTCTCACAGTGAATGCTTTTTATTCTCATATCTAATAAAAATTTCCCCATGTAGCAACTTGTGTCTGTTGCCTCTTCCTACATCGCCGTCTTCCCCCAAGAAGAACCTGGTTTTGTCTTTGCTGCAGCCTCTGAGCAGGCAGTTACAGAGAGCATTAAGGTCTCCCTTTCACCTTTAATAAACCAATTCCCTCAGCCTCTCCTCATACACCAAATAGTCCAGAGGCCAAATACTCCTGGTGGTCTATGCTGGCCTAGCTCCAGGATGTCAACATCCCTGTTGTTCCAGAGCGCCCTGCATTAGACACAATACTCAAGGTGCAGTGGGAATAGCAACTGTCTTGATCTTCTGGCTGCGTTCTTGCTATTATAGCCCAATTGTTATTGGGCTATTGCTATTACTTGCCACAAAATCACAGCGCTGACTCTTTTTCAGCTTCTTGTCTACTAGGACACTCAAGTCTTTCTCTGCAAAGCTGCTTTCTATCCAGTCATTCACCAGCCCGCACTGCTGCATGCGGTTATTTAGGGGTTATATTAGACTTCCTGCATGTCAGAATGACCATTCATGTGCTTTGAAGAGGCTGTCCTTGAATATAAAGTATTCATGCAAGTTAAATATATAAGTACTCATGTATATATTTTTAAGACTAGTTAGACTAAACATTTTCATCTCTCATATTTAAATAATTTAGAATTGGGAAGCATACCTTAAGAATGGTTTGCTTGGTGTTGCGTATTTTATTGGTGTGTCTGGTGAGCTATATGCTGGTTTCTCACTCAGGAAACAGAGAAGGGGCCAAACAAAATTAGTGCAAACTTGCCACCAAAAATAAGCAGATTCATACCATTTAGCCAAAGGTAGCTTCTTCTGGGGACATTTCAGCAACACCACAGGCTAGGACAGCCACCTGGAAAGCAGAATGATTATATAAGCTTTGAGTTGTATGAATTGCAACAAGAATGAATTGCAGCAAGAACGAGTTGAGAATCCTCAGCTCCTGCCCACAAAAGGGGACTACAAAGACAAGATTAGCCAAGTGACAGGCACTGTAAGGTACATCCAAATGCAGTTGGAGTGCACATTCCCTTTATCCCTCCGCTCCCATGTAATTACCTTGCCAGGTTTTTCCGAGGTCTGGCTTCTCGCTTGTGTCAAGCTCTCATAATTTCCTAATTCCTAATTATTCAGGGGAATGTAAATTTTAGGGGAACCATTTTTATAAGAAGTGTTTACATATGCTAGAGAAAAAGTATTTTTAGGGAGTGATTAGTGATTAATGGTCAGCGTGTAAATGCAGGTAAAGTTTTTGGCATCTTAGGGAGCAGCAGCAGTTTATTACTGCAACAGAGAGATACTTAAAGAATTTGGGGCTTTTGTAGAGAATTCATTATATCTGATTATAATAAAAGAGATTGTTTCAGAAATGCCCCTGTGGATTTGGGCTGTAAATGCCCTGTGAATCTCTCCCCTTTTGGCAGGATAGTGCTGGTGAGACAGCGGCTCTCCACGAGCTCCTGGCTCCGCACGCAGGACGTGCAGAGCTGGGTCCTCGCGGCTCCACCTGTGACCCGTGAGCCAGCGAGGAGGCCGGGGCCTCATCTCAGAGTGAGACTTCCAAATTCCTAACGAAGCACACGTGGTGCTCGGGCACTTCACTCTGTGCTGTGCGGATAAATAACACATGAAGCGTGTTAGACGAGCTCAGATTAGGGGCAGCAGCACAATTCTGTAAAATGGAACTACACTGTCATACACACCACGTGAACTTTCAGAAGCATCCAATGGAAAAATTGCCAAATATTTGGGGAAAAAAAATTCCAAAAAGACTAAACTGTAATATACAGTCAAAGCAGTAAAGCAATGTTCCTCTTCCTTTTTCGCTAGAGAAAGAGAGGTTTGCAAAGAGCTAGAGCTGTGATTACATGTAGAGAAAAATTCCAACAGTAGGATGAATTATTAATTAATATTGATGCACTATCAATCAGCATAGTGCATTTATGAAG
This sequence comes from Crypturellus tataupa, assembly GCA_034781795.1. NCBI lineage: Eukaryota > Metazoa > Chordata > Aves > Tinamiformes > Tinamidae > Crypturellus > Crypturellus tataupa. The sequence continues at coordinate 3,801,842 of JAWLRI010000251.1, read as the reverse complement.
CATTCAAAGTTAGAGAGAGACTAATTGGCAGTCTGGAGGGAATACCATTTTGGAGAGCACGGGGAAAGTTTGGCTCTGATTCACAGTGATATTTATTATTAGATTTTATCAGCCGCATCGAATCTGTGCATTCAGTAGTTTCATAAAGTTAGTTACTAGATAGTGAGTGATGAAAAAGAAAATCTGGCTAAACATAATAATGAAAATCTATAGTTAGATTGTTTAGCCAAGCAAATACTTTTTTTATTAATTTCAGTAACACTCTGGGAACAGTCCGGGTACTATAAAGGTACACTTATTACAAAACTTTGGGAACGTACCAATTTTGGATATGATCAAAGATCCATATACATACCAATTTTGTCACAAAATAACCTATTAGATAAAAATACAGATTAATTAAAATAGGTTCAGGAGTTTTCCTACAGAATTTACGGCATTGAGATTCACCTTGATGCTTATCAAAATTATTATTTTTATAGTATTTAGAATGGTAATTACCACCTTGCAGAGGTTAACTTTTAGAGCTAGAAGACTTGGTCACAGATGAAATTTTATTTATCATGCCATAATATCAAATGACATATTAATCATTTGCTGTTCTTGTTAAAACAATGCCAGATGACAGCCACAATCATGTGACAATTTGATTCATATTGTATAAAAGCCTGTTACCAAAACAATTTCGCTGCTTTTCTTTAGTACTGCTCTTAGGGTTAATCCCTATATCATTTGGATTCATTCACATTTCTTTTTCAATCTTGTTGAGAAGTATTAAGAAAAAAAAAAATTTGAAATTGTAATCCAGGTTTCATTTTAAACTGCTTATCTCCATTCGCCTTCTGATTAAACATAATTTTTTTGGAACCAAAATGTCACATTATCTTTATGTCCGTGCTTTCCATCAAAGCAGTAAAAGCTTGGAGGTTTACTGCAAAAAGGGTTCCCCTTACTGGTGACTCACTGTACTACAGCATTCAAATCCCCAGTAGGATTTTAAATCTCCCAGATGATTTAACCCAAAGCAGCTGCTGGTTGTATGTCTTGATTTGAGGACCCCTCATATAGTCTTTCTTCAGGGCTAATGCATATATCTAGTGAACATATGACAAATCATCAGTAAACACTGGCGACTGACTACTGGATTTGCAAGTGTCCTGACTGTATTTGGATATTTTTCAATAGGATGGATATATCTGTAAGTAAACACTTTGTCATAAGATACCATTTACTTAGAATATTTACAGCTATCATGCATATATATTATAGTTATATATGATGGTTGGATGATTTTATTGGCATTTACTTGGAGTGGCTACAAAAATGAAACAGTGATAATTGAGTTACGTAACTCATCCGAGTAAGTGCTGCTGGAACCATTATTCCCTGTCCGTATGTACAGAGGATAAGGAAACCTCTTGGCTTCCTAGAGAGGGTGCTTAGAAGCGCAAAACAGGCCAACTTTTTAGCAGTGCTTTCTTACATTGTCACATGAAGAACCCCAAGGTGCAGAGTTCAGGAAACAGAGCTGTAAATCTGGTCCTTCCACATTAGGACTGTCTCTACATATTGCTTAAAAAGTTCTACCAAAGGCAAAGGAGTGTTTTTTTTTTTCCCTTCTTTTTTCAAATCCTATATTTAAGTTGACACTCTACTTTGCCAAACTTAGGTACATTCTATTTCCAGTTTGCCAAAATACCAGGAGAAACACTTCAATTTTCCAGTAGTTAGGGATTTCAAACTGGAATTTCCTTTGCAGGCATGCGTGTATCTATAAACACAGACAACACAAGGTGGGAAGGCACAGAGCAGCGGCATTCCTCACGTTGGAGCTAAAGAAGGAAACGCTCATCCAGTTCATCTCAGACTTCCATGTTTCACCCAGAAGGCCAAGGCTGTGAAACCTGGCGGCAGCAGCAGCAGTAACACCCACAGCCCAGGCCGCTGGCACCACAGCAGAGCTTCGCTGAATCCCAGTCGGATCCCGAGTACAGCCCGCAGAGGCCACCGGACTTGCTGGGACTCTCTTCCAAGTAACACATGAGGCAAAGCTAGACAGATCCAGGCAACTCCTGCTCCTAGATGAGCCCCTGATAAACAAACACTAGTCCTGTGGCTTTGACTGCAGCTCTGCTCATTTTGCAACATCTCCTGCCGGTGGGATTCTCCCTTTTAAGTTTCAGCCCCAGGCCCTCTGAGGCTCACAGCTGTGGTGGCTGAGTTCAGAGACTCTATTTCTTAACCCTTTCTTGTTGGAGCCGGGGGAGAGACAGAGCTTAAGCTTGGAATATCTTCTGTTCTCACGCAGCAGAGGAAGGTTCAGTAAGTTCAGTACCCTGCGAGCTGCCAGGCTGGGATGCAGAGGCCGTCGAGCTCCTGCGCGGGGGCCGGGACCGCACGGGAGCGGCTCAGCCACGCGAGTCCCGTTCGAGGGCTCCGCAGTTACCAAACTGCAGACTCCCCCCCGTCTCTGAGGATTCCCTCTACGCTGAATGAGGTAATACCGAAGAATAACAGCAGCACTTGAAATTCATACTGGACTAATTCTAAGGCGAAAAGCTGTAAATGCAAATCAGGACGTTGGAATGCTTCTCTGAAATAAAACAAAGCACAACAGGGCCTGGTGTTTCCTCTTCAGCAGGCATCGCTGTCATCATGTTTGTGTCACATTTCACTTTTTTTCAAGCAGAAAGATGAAACTTCTAAAGTTTCCCAAGTATCTCATCTCCTCTACTCCAAGCACTAACCTAAATGAGAGTGTTGAAAGATGAAAGCTGACACAGGAATTTCCATAAGAGAATCAAGCTCAAAACCAAGTACTTTTTAATTTCAAATGGCAAAATCTTAAAGGATTGTTGGTAAACCTTGAAGTGCCATTGTGCTTCGGCTTGTTTTCAAAGGAAAGAGAACCCATCCTACAAATGGCCAAGCATCTGAAGCATCTGCCTGGCCAGGATGTACGTTGTAACTAATTTAGGCATCTGCTTTTGATGATGTCTTTTTGGGCTGTTGTAAGGAAGCAGCTCACACTAATAGTCATGTACGCCATTTTTGGCAGTGGGCCTGTTTCCTTAATTAAGTTCATTTCATTCATACAATCAATAAACACACATTTCCTTCCTAAATATATCTTGAAAAAATGTTAACTTAAATAAAGAATATAGTATTTGGCCATGCTATAATAAAATTAAATCAATATTTGAAGGAGATTAGGGAACATCTTTGAGAATATCAATATCTTTGCTAATGGATTAATAGTTTGTCACATACTTACTAAACAATGACTTTTAAAAAAAAAATCAATATTTAAGCCACTTTAGAATAACTAACTAGAAAATTCTGGGTTCAGACTGCTTCTTTTGGTTTCAAACTTAAAGGAACGAACAAACCCACAATAATAGCAGAATTAAGCTAAGAAATAAGACTAAATTAAGTTTACGTTGGTACTTAGAATTTTCTGAGAATTTTTTGTTAAGTCAACTTCCTAGCATTGCTTAAAAGCGTATTTATGAACCAAACAGCTTTTTAGAATAATTTACATTTGAAAAGTATTCATTACTTAACGGCAGACTTTAACGTCACAACCCATTCCTTTTGGGACCGGTTGAGCTTCGCATTAGACGCTGGCGCTTTAGAGAAAGCAGCACCTTTCTCGAGGCAGAAGCAGAGGGGCTACTGGCTTTTCCCTGTGCACCTTCCCCTGCGGCCGCTCCGGGGAAGGCTCCCCCGCTGCGCAGCAGCGGAGGCCGGGGAGCTGCTGCGGGTGCTGGGCAGGCGGAGCAGAGCGCTGCCCTTGCACAGACAGGCGGACAGAGCCACCCTCTCAACCACTTGCCTTCTACTGGCATCACGATGGGAGACTGATCTATTTTTCTCCCCTCAGGACAATCCTATGTCTTGTTTGAAGCCATAAAGCCAGCCTGCCAGCACCAGGCTTTGCCCTCGGCTCTGCCCTTTGCTGCTCCTTGCAGATTCCCAGCTGCCAGCTTGGAGGAGTGTTGCCAGCAGAGAAGGCCAGGTGCTGCTGCTGCTGGTAGGGAGGCAAGCGAAGAGAGGGGCCCCACACAGGTAAGAGATGCACTGTCCCCCGGCTGACGAGGGCTGATGAGAAGCACAGCTTCAGGCCCTTCGGTGGTTGCCCTGAGATTGGAGATATTCAAAACTGAAGTGATTCGCAGAATACCCACAATTATTTCAGAATGCCCAGTCGTGCTGGTAACGCTTAGATGGACTCACGTGGAAGGCGAAGGTGCAGCTTGTTACAGGGACGCAGAGCCGAGAAGGCATGAAGGCAGCAGAAGTGGAAGGGATGCCCAACGCACCGTCCTGTCGATGAGTGCAGCTCCATGCTCCTATTCTCTGTGATAACGCAGAAGCTTAAATGGAGACGTTCCAGCGATCGCTTCTGGCAGGATTGTGAAATAAGAACAATAGGTTTCCAAAAGCTTTTGTGATATTAAGGAGATAAAGTGCCCACTGTTACTTGTACTGTAGGTATAAAACAATGTAGACCACTAATCTTCAAGTTCCCCATAAAACATGCATTAAAGAACCACCACTCTTCCCTTAAATTCCTCTTTTTTGAGTACATGTTCACAACTTTAAAACAGATACATGCAAAAATCAAGTCAGATGACTTCAGGAACTTTATTCAATTGAAAATCAGGGAGGAAAAATAAAATTAACATATCTGCAGTGCAAAATGTGAAACCTGAAGTATGGAAGAGGGAGACAGATCTTTCTCATCTTGCACACAATTAACTGCTTTCCTCTCTCCATCAGTGGCATGCAGTCTGCTCTTCACCATTTTCTATAGCTGCGCTTTCTTCACACCATCATTTTGGAAAAAATGTGAGGACAGTCAGATCCTTATTTAAGGCTGGAATACTGAAGAGTCTCACCTAAACCAACAGAGTAGCAGGAGACTGGACATATTTTGATGTGAGCAAGGAGAGGGCAAGAAGCCCCAGGAAAAGTTACCAGCCTTGGTCTTTACCATTTCTGTTTTCCTCAATGTGCTTCAAAGGGTCCTTCCTCCTCAGTGGCAGCAGCGACACAGACCAAAGTTTTCGCGTACAAAACGCAGGGCCCGTTGTGACTGATGGAAAACGGCAAGTCCGCTTGAACAATGGACACTAATCACATACAAAACCGGATTTTTTTTTTTAAACCCTCCAGGATAATGCTTCTTTCTGAGACCAATTTCCTAACTTCACATATATCCTGCGATTTACTGGAAACTGACTGTTGCACGTGCGTCCCAAGGGTCAGAGTATTTTTGGCTTCACAGCTTGGAACACAGATGAAACACAACTGAGGCCAGCATTATGTCAAAATTAAATAGGAATTTAAGGCACAGAGATAACACTGCTCCAGCATCTTAATAACTTAGCTCTGTTTCGTATTATCTCTGAGTCAGCTGATGAGGTCCTTCAGTAAAACAGTGTATATGTGAGAGCAGCCTCCCTCAAACCACCACAGCTCTCTTGCAGGAAAAACTGCCCATCAGCAAGCAAAAAAGAAAAAGTTTTTGATGTGTTGAAGAAAAAATAATAAAAAAAATCTTTGGCAAAATAAGTTTAAACAAAAGATCCTTCTCTCTGTGCACCCATATATCCTTTCTGCTGCACTAGCTATTTAGTTTCCTTTACTGTTTGCAAAATTGTTAGCAGTCTGGCTTCTTTTTTCAAATTGGTTTTAGAGATGGGAAGGTGGTGTGGTGGCCAGGCATCCCTGCGCCGTTCTTTCCTTGCCTTGGCTGAAGGCATGGATTAACAGAATGAGACTTCACCCGGTGCCAGTAGCAGCCCTCCTTTTGAGATTTGCTCTGCACTAGCATTGCAACTTGATAGAGTTAGCAAATAGCCAGGGACAAGCAGCAAAGTTCTTGGTACTGTGCTGTGGAGTCATTGCATTTTTGGCTGACTGTAGAAAACACTCTAAAATGGAGTGTTTATAAGAAGCTACCAGGATTTCTTGCTGTGTATATTTTACATTTATTTGAAAATTAATATAGTTCACAGTGTATATAAATTTCATAGACTTATAACTGGCAAATACATAGCACATGCTCTTGAGAAATACTGTAAAAGTCTCCCAAGGTTTGTTTTTCTCCTATCTAAAATCTGCAGTGAATGAAGCATCTGGTTGCCATTCTTAATTTCCCGCACAATGGCTCAAAAAAGACCCATTTCTCATTCCCAAAAAGGCCACTTAATTCTATCGGTGTGGTACTGCAAAGTGAGCATAAATTACTCTTTCTCTTCCTCCCTATATTATTGCAAGTCAAGTGACTTCAGTGCAACTAATCCTGATTTACATTGGTGTAAGCCAAGAGACACACACAGGCTCTAAATTTCCCCAGTGTTTGTTTTCATATACTATTTTCTTTACCTGATGGTTATCCATTAGCATATAAATCTGAGTAGCCCTAAACTCATACTGCTCATTAATTTTTAAAGTAAAGTATTTTAAAGTAGCCTGTGTGATATACTTGAGCCAACTATGACAGTCATATCTGCTGATCCCTATCGGAATCCATATCTGCTGGTCTGCTGAAGGGGATATTCTGAGGAATTTAGCCTTGGCTTTATTGCCACATGAGAACATCAACGTATCCCGTCCTGGTCTCTGTGCATGTCTTATGAGCTGCTGGAGGAAGAGATGCACTGAGTGTGATATTTAAATATTTACCTTCACCACTTCAGTATTCCTGTCATTTACCAAAGGTACCAGCTCAAAAATCTCTAGCCTTTAGCTTCTGCCAACAGAGTCACCAATGACAATATCAGTAGTTATAAATACTCCTGGGGAAACAAAGTGACCTCATATATTTGTGATGTATTTACAGCTTTCTACCCTGCTCTCCAGATAACATTTCGACACCTATTAAGTGAATGTATTTCAGATTGAATCTGGAGCAATAGTACTTATCAGTGAAGAGGTTAGTTAGGACATTGTTAAATACACTAGAGAAAACACGGAATGTCTTGGCACTTTTCATCCAATGCATCCATCAGGAAACCAAATAACATCCTCAAGAAACAACAAGTTAGATGTATGATATCATCAGAATTATCTTCCCTGTCTCAACAAGTCTTTAAGATATAACTTAGTTAAAAGGTTTTCAGAAAGCTGTTAACCATCTTTCCAGTCATTAGAGTACCATATTAGCATCCTATAGTTTCATTAAGGGCTGTTGCCACTAGATGTGATGGTTTAAAACTATTTGCTACTTTCATCAGTAAAAAAAGTATAACACCCCCGTTTGCTCTTCCTACAAACACAGTTCCCCCTAAAGTGACAATTGCTGGAAATAGCATTTTCTTGCACAGGAAACCTATTGGGTAGCAAAACATCAGGGTTGCAACCTCCCTCTTGTAAGTTCCTAAATCATATAATAATTTCTTTTTACCTAGGTTTTCCATCTGAATGATTTTAATTAGTTTTAGAAAGCATTTAGGGCCTGCCAAAAGGCTGAGACACAATTTCCAAAAGCATAGGTTTAGGCTATCACAACATCACTGAAATTAGACAATTCCCTATCTGTAGAGAGGTATGAGAAATTAAGGGACTGGTCTCAAGGCATACAGTAAGGGGTGGTACCTCTCGGAATGTAGGAATGGATTCCAGATTTCTTCATTTCCAGTCCTTCTAAAACAAGCAATGTAACATGGTGAGGGCACGTGCTTTAGCAGCTCACCTGTACCACACTTTTACTTTCGAAATTCTTCCTTTTGCCTTTGTCTTGTGTTGCTATTGACAGAAGTCTGTTATGTTTCCACTCTGGAGACAGTTGTGCATCACCCGGCACGGTGAAAAGTTAAGACTGTCCTTAAAATAGGAAAACTGCTTTGTGACTGCTGTGGATCAGAGGTACCATGGTAATGCAGAGTACTTCATAATTCTAACTAAACAGCTTAGCTTCAGAGTTGTTTCTCTGCAAGTAATAAATTAGCATTTCTTCTACTAGTTGCTGCCTTTTGATCTCTGCTATCTTTAATGTGAATTTGCAGCTGTCAAAATGAATAATATGAGGCATCAATTTAAACCCTGCTTTTCGATAAGTTCAGCTGTAATAGTTTCACTTTGTCTCGATTCTGTTGATTGCTATTAAATTCAAAATTGTTTTAAATTCCTTGAGACTATCTTGGAAGTATCAATTATAAACTGAAGGCATTTGTTAGAATTCAGCTTGAGACAGAGCACTCATTTGGCTGGAAAACATTTCTTTCCATTCTTTGCACTAAAAACAGAAGAGGTCATGGAAGTATAATTTGCCATGTGAGAAGCAGTATTTAAAGAAGAAATATTATAAGTGATTGCAGAGATTAAAAAAAGGAAAAAGAAAAGAATCTTCACACAGTACATGAAAGGAAACCAAGAGCCACACACAACCTGCTTTTTGTCTATCTACGTGGTTCATGTTTTTAATGGAGCTCTGGTCAAAATAACTGAAACAAAGTTGACCTGAAAACGTGAAGCTCAAAATTAATATAACTTTCCTACTCTTACAATATCTCTGGCTCCCAAATGGATTGTGAAATCATCGTTTTTTGTAGGTAAAACCATTTCTAGATAACATGGTGTACAAGACACTCCCTAAGAAACATGTTGTTCTTGTATATGTTCTAGTGGATCAGACCTCTATCCTTTGACATGGCATCAACATAATTTTCAGCTTGTTTTTCTCCACAAATATTTGCTACTCCAGACATCTGCTGATACCTAGAGTAAACACCAACATCCATAAGTTTTCCTCCACTGAACACAATTGACATAAAAGTACTTCTGACAGCCTAGGCTAATTGATAATATTGTATAAAAAGCTTTATCTCAAAACTTCCAAAAAATAAAATACCTGTACCACTGAGATTAATATTAGAAATTGTCTGAGAAAGCAGTACCTGAAAACAGAGTAGGATGAGTCTAGAGCTTAAATTGAGACTGGGGCTAAAATGAAAACTGAATGATACAGAAATCTTGTTTCTGTTCTTTTGAATTTTTGTCTCAGATCATTGATGCTCTCATAAGATCATCTTGAGGTTGTTTACAGTGCACTTGACAAGTACATTCACAATTCTTTATATCTTATTTGTTACTTTACATATTCTATATCTACACACAATGCAGTATGGGAATTTACAGCTGACTATACAAAGTGTTAAGCAACTATTATTTATGCCAGATGAAGATATTTAGACTTTTCTTTGCGATTTACATGCTGCTTTGAAACCATTCTTTGAATTTTTATACTTAGTATAAACATCTTATTTGCTATTAATTATTCAGGCTGAAGTCATCACATACACTGATTACTAAGCTTTCTTGATTAAAGCTTAGATTGGAATCAAATTGCTACCAAATGTGTACTGGTTTCTGTTTTTAATTTTTTTTCTGTCTTTAAAGGATGCTGACAATTTAGCTAGAAATATTTGCTAATAATGTGTTACTGTTAGTAAGGAATCTTGGGTGTCTGGTTTCCCTGGAGCGATACTATTTATTTCCTACAGAGAAAAAAAGTAGAAAGAGGACATCCTTGGCTCCTGGCCAGCTTCACCTTGGCCTTGATTCTAGTTTTGCAGCTGAAAATTCATTATATGTGGACAGAATTATTTGTGCTTGCAATTACATGTATAAATTACTAGGCAGAATCACTGATTTAACCTTTGGCATGGGTACAATCTCAGCATGAATGTGAAAATTTACAGTCATTCTTAATATGATTATTAAAATGCACATACCTGAAGACCGAGATGATTTTATTCTTAATATCTGGTATTATTTCCAATGAATCAATAAATATACTAATAAGAGAAAAAACCCACAGAACTTTCATGTGAATAAGTCATGTCTATTTAAGAAAATGCATAAATATGTGAGGTTTAATTAAGCTGGAAAAATAAGTGACAAAAGATTATTATCCTTTCAGATCCATGAAATCAAGTGGTTAAATATTATATATAAAAATTGATATATTATATATAAAAATTGATGTATTTTACATATATAGATCTCTCTCTCTGTCTGTCTCACAAGAGACAGAGACAGAGAGAGAGAGAGAGAGAGAGAGAGAGAGAGAGAGAGAGAGAGAGAGAGAGAGAGAGAGAGAGA
>JAWLRI010000251.1:3766282-3791629 GCA_034781795.1 Crypturellus tataupa | reverse complement strand
AGAGAGAGAGAGAGACAGAGAGAGAGAGAGACAGAGAGAGAGAGAGACAGAGAGAGAGAGAGACAGAGAGAGAGAGACAGAGAGAGAGAGAAATTTAAGCTACAAGGTACCCTTAGCTGCTTTTCCTTCATTACCTCTCAGTTTTCCCTTCTTTCTCTTTTCTTTCTAAAAATTGTATCTTGCAGTCCTTGGCTACAGCATGATAACACAGGGCATCCCCTATCTTATCTTTTCTGAGTCATTCCTGATTAAAAAAATTCTTTCAGGATACTGGCATGGGGATTCCTCTTTTAGAACAATGAGCTGATCTGGCACTGGGCTTCTAGCAATGTTCTTCTATTTTGAAACTGAGCCAACTACCTTAGATGGAAGTGGCTAAACAAAAAAGTATGATTCATGAATTGCTTTGCATGTACACAGTTCAAATGTGGGACATCCTGCGGTGAAGGTATTTGTGTTTCGCGTTGCTTTCATGCAAATGGTGGAGAATCCAGGAAACTGAATAAGCTTTAAAAAAGGCATTTTTTAATTATCCACCTTTTTGCCAAACAAAAGCTAGAGTGCTGTTCAGAGGCCTCTGTGACTGGTGGTAAAAGGCAACAGCCTTCATTTTTCCTTTTTACCCCTCCCATCCCATGCTAACACAGCAAGTAACCTTAAGAAACTACATCTAGATGAATTCAGATCTAAGTCACAGGGGGAGACAGTGACATGACATGGATACAATATGAGGGTTTCCTGCATAAACGGAACTTGTGGTTTCTGTTTTCTGACCTACTAAATCATATTGCAAAGCCCACAACAAATCTCAGCTCTTCATAGAGGGGGGAAAACCAATCTATGCCCCGCCACAAGTGGTGCTGAACCCGACCTTGCCATCCTCAAGACACAGCCTGCTCCTGAACTTGAGCTTATCCAGGGCTGGCGACCTCCTTTCACCAGGACGCGACAGTTCCTGTGTCCAGTCACAGCAGACGTCAGAACAGTCACGACACGGCGCTGTGTTCCCCACAGCGCTGGGAGGGAGGCGGAAAAAGCGCGTGTCAGCAGGGCCATTCAGCCACAGAAGAAAATGTCCATCCTAATGCGGTGCCCAGAAACCCAGACTCACGCTGACGTCAGAGCACAGTGAACCCCAGCATGGTCCTGGAAGCTGTACGGGCTTACAAAGCATCCCAAAAGGCACACGGCATCCAAGTTCCCCTGGACTCTGCAGGGCAGAGACACAACTGAAGAAGCAGAGCAGAAGCCTCCTCACAGGGCTCCTGGCACGCATATCCCCTATTAGGTCCCATAAAGCTTTTAGGCCATTGGGACCATGCTGTGGGTAAAAGTTGGGATTACTGGGTTGACATGACACAGGCAGCTCTGTTTTCCATAGAAAAGACAGCAACTGGAAAATGAGCAGAGTATTACACAGAGCTGTAATGACGATGTACACTGTACAGCATTCATCATAGCTATTGAAGACTGACTGGGACCATAATAAATACATGACTATTTGATATACGTCCTCAAAAAGGTCACCCAGAAGCATATCCTGGGAAGCCCCTCCTGGTACGAAGTGCAAAACCAGCCAAATTGTTTTAACTCGCCAGTATATTTTTAGAGTTCACTTAAAACATTTTGTCATGTATACTCTCCTTTAAAGAATGATACATCACCACCGACAGTCAGTGCATGCTGTTTTCATAGCCCAGCTTTCATAAATATTATGAACAAATATCACAGTGGTATTGTTATAACGAATTACAGTGATGTGTTTCTTGAAAGAGTGCCAATGACTGGTTTATATCCTCTGTGATGTTAGTGTCATAAGAAACGTGGCACAAATCTTTTCCCAAGGTTCAGCAATATCTTCAGGCCAATAATGCTACACTTTTTTTTTTTTTTTTTAAACAGCTCCTTCTGAACATTGATGTATAGCCTTTTAAAATTTTATTTTAATATGGTCAATGATCTAACAACACTTATTAAGTTTGAAGTTCTTTTATTGTAATCTGGAAATAATTTTCATCTGACTCTCACCAACAGCCAAACATAATAAAATATGTATAAGCCAAATAATGTTACACAGAGGCTCCCAGGGCAACACGAGGTTCTCATACAGTTACCAAGTACTCTACAGCTCTGCTCGTGCAGAACTGCAGTGCATGGAGAAAAGGCAACACTCAGTTCTCCCATCTCCTGGTGACAGGAAAGGGAAAGAGTATTCAGCACCGCTGTGGAGAAACCTCACCAGGTTCTCCTTTGGGTACCACTTACCTGCTGGTTAGAGGCTGCGGATGGGCTTGCAGTGTTCCCTGGGGTCGTGCTGCTCCCACTCACTGGAGGTTGTCTCCGCACTGGAGCTGGTGACCTGCGAGCGCTCCCACAACACTCCTGGATGGACTGCTTCCCTCAGGAAGGATGTGCCAGCAGGCACCCTTAAAAAGGCATGGGTAGATACATGTGAAATTCATTTTTATAAGATCTGTGGGGAAAAAGAAGTGTCATATGTTTGCCAGCCTCTTGTTGCAAGATAAGCTTGCAGTTGGAACAACAAAAAAAGTATTGTTAACTTCTTTTTTCCCCCCCATGGTTTTTAATCTAGCCTACCCCGTGAGAACAACAGTTCATTTAACTTCAGTTGTGTTTCACATTCATTTCAGTAATGTTTGGCCTACTGAACATGCGGATACTTGAATTAAACAAGTACCTGTGTATTCTGATCAGCACAGACTTTTTGTGTTAGACTCACAGACAACAACAACAAACAGCTCTGCACAAGATACTTGGACAAAATTATATGCAAAAGTATGCCATGGCTGAAACAACAACATTAGTGGAAAAAAAAACACAAAAAAAACAGTAATTACCTTAGTGAATTTGCTACCTGACATGCTAAATGTTGACTTCACAACACACCTATGGCTGTAAGTGCTTCAAATCAGTAAGAACTTGCAACTTCCCTGACTCTTTCAGTATCGCAAGTTTTGGATTTCACAAGGCTCCTTCAGCTTCCTACATAAACAAAGATATTTACCTCAATTAAAAAAAAAATAAAAAAACAGAATAAGAAAATCAAAAGTAGTATAGTGTGTGGGAAGGAGGGAATTGTTTGCCTAAAAGAGGGAAAAATCCTTGCGGGCCCAAGGCCGCAGTTTTTTTAATGTGACAGGCATTTAGAAGTGTAATTGATGGGACAGTTAACGTGGCTCTTGATCAAAAGAGTTCATATGCGATAGCAATGTCACATTTATAACATGCCAAAAATAGTGTGAATATATAGTCCATGAAAACACAGCTACTTCATAAAATAGGAGGAAAAAAGATCCCATACATGAATAAATATATCTAATAGGCATATTCAAAGACTAGGTTTGTAGATATTGAAGCGCTATATACTTATTGCAGACTATTTCTACAGGCACACAATCAAGACATTTTCAAAAGCTCCTTCCTTTTTCTCTCGTATGAGGCTACAAATATGATAAAGTAAATTGTCCCCAGTCCAGGCTTTCCGTGGGTCACTTTTCAACCCAAAGGATAGTAGCTTTCCTTCAGCTACAAATTCGTGTCTAGCCGTGCTTGATGATACCTTTTGAAATCCCTTTTTGTCTAACGTGTGCTGCAGTGTCAGTCACCATCAGCTGAGGTTTCTTCCTGTTAATCCAGAGCCACCTGCCTTCCACAAGCAGGAACAAAACCTCAGCTGTAGAAGCAGAAGAGACTGTGAACATATGACTTTTTTTCCAGGTGTCAGACTATATTTCTGGCACTTTCAGAGCTTATGAGTAACCTATACATGTTTTTCATTTAGCATTATTTTACTTTTTTTCCTTTACAAATATTGCTTACTGTAGCAAGTTTAATGTATAGTGAAGATGAGGAACAGAGAGAAAGTGTCCTCTGTAGGTATTCTGCTCTGCACTCCTGGTGCATGGTCAGCTCTAGACAAATGTATGCAGAGACGGTTAGCTGCCACTAAGAAATTACAGTTTAATTCTGTGAGCAAGTCAGCCATGCAGTGACTTGATATTTCTCCTGACAACTACTGCCAGTTGCCTTATATATAGGACTTTGAGCACACTAAAATTAATCTTAGCATATCTTTAGGCCTCAGAGAGCTTGCTGTTAATTACGATATTGCATTTATTACAGGTGCATGGGGTCCCTGCTGATGTTCCAACTCCTAAAGGTCTTTCTTCGAGCACAAGCCAGAGCAGCGCCTGTGTCTGCAGTTCAGCACTATGCAGGTCTCAGACTATCACTGGAGTGAGCAAGCAGTGACAAATATACCCTAGTTAACAAGAATTCTGAAATGTCTTCTGGAGTACTGGTTTGTCAGGAGAGCTAGAGTGCCCATTAACATTAAAAAGGAATTTTCAAAAGTTTTTTTTTCCAGAGGAGCTTGAAAAAAAATCATCTCTGTCCACGCTTATGCAAATAGATACAGTTCAAGTTCTTAGCAATCATAACTGTTAGAGAGGAAAGCAACAGAAGGGAATACTCAGAGCTGTCCTTTACACTGTAGTCAAGCAGGGACTAGATGCTTTGTGGGAATAATAAAAGAACACAAAACCTTTGGGAACTCACTGCCTCACACCCACCACAGAAGAGTCAAAAATTGCACCACATAAGCAATAGACTTGTTGCTCTTACACTGGTCTTATTGGGAAGTGCAACCCACCACATTCCTGTCTATATGGCAACTATCTGGATTATTAGCTAGTTTGCATCTTCACTAACAACAACAAAAATCCAAACGTGACCACTATGTTTATGGATCTCCCATCACTTACATATCAGTAGCCTAAAGGCTGCAAAACAGAGCAGAGGAACACTGGCAAGACACAAGGCTTCCTTTCCCTTGCTTTTCCACCCCTCTCCTATAGATAAAGCACTAGGATCTCCAGGAGCTGTCAACTCTATTTTGAAAGAACAATAACTTCACGGATGGAATCAAGTCTGGCTTCAAGCTAGTAGCCTCTCCAGGCTACACAACAGTTAAACCAAGCATCTACAAGTGTGTGGGGAGAAGCTCCCAGATACCAGCATATGGTAACAGTAAATATTAATTTATGAATCGTGACTAACTTGGAAAATATGAATAAAGATGAAAGTAGTGAAAACAGTGACTGAATTTTATGACTAAACATGCTGAATTTGATTAGTTATGATTAATGGGGTCATGTTTTGTTCCTTGTAAATAGTTGGCTAATCACTGTAAATCCATAAAATATTCACAAAAAGTGAAAGGCTTTAGCACAAACATCAAGCCGCACAGGAAATTTGCAATGAGTTACTACAGAACTGCTCAAAACCTGAACCCTCTGCAGCTTGTCTTCCCTTCAGGCTCCAGCAATACTCATTTCCTCACCCAAACTTGATCACCAAACTCCTCTGTGGCAACCAGATCATCTATACAAAAACTATCACTAAAAGATACGCACACACTATTAGCTAGTTTTAATTTTTACTTAAACAAAGAGCATGATCGCTATTTTTTATGGATCTCACATCACTAACATCAAAATAGCCAGGGCCAAAATTAAGGACACATCTAGAGCAGAGTGTTGAAAATGGCCCTCAATAGTTTAACAGTGATAAAAGCATCTCACTGACTCTTGTTTAGAGAAGGCAGGTGACAATATAGACACCCACTTTTGTCACAGGAGTCTGGGCAGGGTCTGCCACTCAAAGCAGGATCAGCAGAGGATGAAGCTCCCAAGCAGGTTGTCCCTAGAGCTCCCCTGCCTCCCACCAAGCTGTCCTGTGGCCCTTCCTGCCTTCAGGCAGGAAAACTCCTCTGCTGCTTGTGGTAGATCTGCTGCCATGAAATCTACGCTGGGTTAGGCTGGGGAGGGGGGGGAAATCCTTTTTCAGAATAGAAAACTTTATGAAATCTGACCTCCTGCCACCTTAACTAAGACTCTTCATAAACAGTTAAACACTTCAGGTGGACTTTACAACTAAGATATTTTAATTCTGTCTCCAAGAACAGATTGTAAAAGAGCTCTTATCTAGATCCACAATAGCAATTTAATTTTCTCCCAGAAAGTCCACACTTGAGCTCTTCAGGATTCATATATAACATGACTGCTGCTAAAAACTGAGGAAGCAGCAAGGCATAGTTATCAAAGTCGTTTCCATATTTGATGAATACTGGTGAGCACTGCAAGCAACATTATCAAACTGCATCTTCCTAAAGTTAAAAATACCAAGCAGCAAGTGGTAGACAGCAGGCCAAATAAAGCCATTCGATACTCAATTTCTAGAAAAAGAGCTATGTAAAAATGAAGTAATTGGTCAAGTTTAAAAAACACCCACATCTACAAGGATAAGTTCAAAAAGGAAGATGTCTCCAGAAAGTCTGGTGGCCATTAAAAGTATTATATTAGAAATCACATAAGGTATATGGCACAGACCTTAAAGCAGATGAAACAGTCCAAAGACAGTTTATGCATAGATGGTTGCATAGGGAAGTGAAGGAAGCTCAAAGAAAAGAGGAAAAAACAAACAAACAAAAACAACAAAAAAAGAATAAACAACATCAAAAACAAAGAAGCCCAAAATCCAAAGCTTGCTCAAACAAACACAGAAAAGCCCATAAAATAAAGCAGCTCAAATGTAAACAGGAAGTAAAGGGGGCTGACAGAGAATTTTAATAGCATCTTGCAAAGGATGCCCAGACTGATAGTAAAACATTCTTTAAACACATTCCTTAAACACATCAAACGCAGGACACTATCTAATGATCAATGGGAACACTTGATGACAAAGGTGTAAAAAGGACTCTCACAGATAAGGCCATAGCACAGATGCTCAGAAAACAGGCAGCTGAGGTAGACTGTGTCAACAAGTTCAAAAAGGAACGGGGCAAATTTATGCAAAATGGGTTCGCAGATATTTAAAACACTACACACAGATACAGCCTCCAATATCCCTTAATGCTGCATTAGCGATGTTTAGAGAGTATGAGGAGAACAGAGCACCGAAGGGACCACGCTTGCATCCTCTCCCTCAATGCTGTCTCCTAGCGCCTCTGCTGGAGATGGGATACTGGACTGCACACACCACTCGTATCGCCCAGCAGGCACTTTGCTCTTTTTTAAACGAACTTATTCTTCAGCTAAACACCCCATCCCAGAGCCGTACCATTCTCACCACTGCCAACAAGCCATTACTCTAGACCTTGAGCACAGAAGCTCTTCTGGGGCTGTTATAGAAGCTTAAGCAATTCATGACCGAATATCCCAAACCAGAACAGATATATACCATTCTATAGCTGCAGCTACGGACACTACATGCCTTAATAGTTTGCAGATTTAATTGTTGATATCAAATAGTTCTGTTTTTAATATATTTTAATATATTAGTATTGATTAACTAGGACATTGGAAAAGCAAGTATCCTGGTAAACCCTAATTTGAAAGCTATACATGAAAACACAAAGGAAACTTCTGCAGAGTAAATTTCTGCAACTTCTAATCGGCAGTACTGTTTAATTTGTAACAGCAGTAAGATTTACTGAACTGATGAACAGTTTACTCAAGAGGCAGTGTAAATTACAGTACACGAACAGGAGTTACTTGGATATGGTCGTTAGTACAACAAAATAACGCAACAAGGAGCACTCCCACCGTCCTTCACTACACAATCAGAGGAAATACAGATTCCTCCATGCACATGTACCAGACTCCCATCTGGAATATCCTGTATTTCCTTTTTCCTCCCAGTTTGATGAAAGGTGTTAACAGATGCTACAAATCATCAACACAAGGCCATTTATTGGCTCAATGGAAATTCTGAGCAAAAAGATGTTGACAACAGCATCCCAACCATCTCTTTTTCTGATTTGTTGGTGCAGTAGGACATACAATCATCAGAGAGAGTGTTTTACAACCACTGCAATAGTGTTTTCTATTTATAACTACTGGAATGCAAATTTATGGTCTGTGAAAGGCTTTAGAATTCTGACTGACAGCCTGGGAGTCTTATTTTATAAACACTACATCATTTAATAAGCAAGTGATCAGGAAGTCAACTCTAAGGAATGGACCTACAGAAAGTACGCTTCCAGATGAAGACAGCCTTACTAGTAAGTGTGAGGTTTTTTTTCCTCATGTTGTTACACAGAGATGCAGTGTGTTGCTGTACACAAACATAGTAAAACTGAAGGGTTTATACAACCTCCTAAAAGGGAGAATATGTTCAAACAGCACGCTGGGGAGACGCCTGAATCGGAAACCTACCATAAGAAATAAATGACTGTTCAAAGGAAGCATAATGCTTACTTTTATTAAGAACTATTTATTAGAGAATAACACATCATTTATTTTGAGTGCAGCGTTGGGGAAGAAAAAAAAAAAAAGAAGAAAAAAAAAGACTTGCAGAGCTGCTACAGTTAAGACTGAAGATTAAATTACTAGTTTGGAATTTTTAGAACACTCTGTGCTAGTTTAACCTTGTCCCCCTTGAAGTCAAGAACAGGTTTTTCCAATGATTTTAATGGGAGACAAAATGAACCAAGCTGGGCAATTTCAAAAGTTCTGCTATAGAGATAATTCAGCTTCCTTCTTTACAGCAGTGTTAGCTACATTTTTACGTGGACTAAGAGCTGGCTGAAGAGAAAGTTTTTATTAGCCCGATAGGTCTAAAAGCTCGGGCCAAACTTTTAAATACCTTGCTGAACCAATTTCAAACAAGAATTTAGTGAAATGCCATCTTTCTAAATGCAGAAGTTGTTGACAGAATTATGTTCTTAACTTCAGAAGCTCTTAATGGAACATTACAGTAACATCAAAAAGCCTCTGTGAGCAAAAACTTTAAGTACCTTAAACATTCATATTTTTACCCTGAAAAACAGCTTTGTGGAGCCATGACTCTCCTTACAGGTAAGGGAGGTGAGATAGAGCTGATGGAGTCATATAGGAGGGGGACATCTGTTGCCTAAGCTATGTCTGGGGCATTTTAGATGCCTCAAAGTACTCAGGAGATGGCAATGGGACTGGTCACTACGATGCGAGTCCTGAAGGAGGCCCATGTCCTCTGGAGTGGTGTCTACAGGCCAAAACTGGTATCTCAGCCATTGAAAGTGGCGGCTGGATCTGACAGTGCATTGTGGTTACCTGTCAGCTCAAACAGGGAAAGAGCCTGTTTAATGTAAGTGTATGTGTGTGTAAACAGATATACACATATGTGCACATATTAGCTACTCATCACACTTACACGGGAACACTCTAAACAATAAATGTGATATAAAGCAATCAATGTATAGCTGATGTGAAACTCATCTCTTCTAAAAAATGGAGGTTTCAGGCCATTCTTCTGACATCAAGGAAGGAAGGTGAGGAATTGCTGGCAAGGAAACAGCAGCTCTCACTGTAATTTCTTCATTTTGCTCTGCCTACACAGAATGTAACATACTGATGTTCCAGCCTGTGATTTAAGCTCACATAATCCACAGTAATACAGAAAATAATGCTGTTTTTTAAAGTGCACACATATCCAGGTTAGAAATTGCAAAAGCATTATTAGAATGCAGCATTATTATAGTGAGATTTAGCCCCTTAAGTGAATCATTGGAGAAGTTCACTATTTAGTGCTGCCAGATGTAAACTGTCTTTGTATTTGCATATACAACCCTCTTCTCCTTTCAAGTTTCTTCTTGTCTATGCCCTTAGAATATGACCATTCACCACCGTTCATAATCATATGAACATTCTGTTGCTTCCTCACCTTTAACTCTGCAGCTCAGTAACTGTGAAAAAGAGACAGCTTTAAGATTGCTATGTATTTGTTTTTCAAAAGACAATGCTACAATGTGCAATGGAAAATCAACTTTGAACATTTTCCAAGGTAGCAAACACAAGAATTATATCTGTCAACAGTGGGAGCAAATCTTAGCTGCTTCTTAGGCACATCTTCCTTTAGATATCACTAACATGGAAGGGCTTGTTTTCTCAGTGGCAGTTTAGAAATGTCATCTCAAACTTTCAGTAAGATAACCCCTAAAGGTACTGCTTCCCACACCTTAAAAAGAAATCTGTTTTAAAAATCATCTCTGACCATCCCCCTCTGGGCACAGTACACACCAGACTAACATCTGCACATCTGTTCTTCATACCTGAGTGTCGCTCAAATGACAAAATACATAAACTACTGTCTAAATCAACAAGATACTACTTTACACTTTATGGTTCCACAAGCTTCTTAAAGTAATCAAACTCTGGAAAATGAAACCTTACAAATTAATCATAAATATTTAACTTTCTCTATGTAAAATTATTGCCAAGAGCCATGTAAATGCAATTGATATGTATCAAAATCTGGAAATATATTCAGACTGCTATTTGTGCAAACCTAGACCAAGAAAATGTACAAAGAAGCAGTATGCAAAATGGCTGCTACTACAGGATCCTTTTGACCCTTGCCCAGCTCTCTCTCAAACCAGCGCACGCAGCCCATTCCGCTGCCCATACCGCCTCCCTCTGAACTTCGACAAACTCCCCGTATCTGTGGTTCTTTTGATCCTTCGGATGCTCACTCGTCTTTCTAACTGAAGATTTTGAAAATATGCAAGTCATCCAGCCATTTGCTATGCTTGGCTGTGCACATGTGTCATTTATTGCTGTTATTTATTTATTTTTTTTCTTTTGACATAACATGCTATCCGTAGCCCGGCCATTGAAGCATCTCCCAATACTAGCTAATGATGCTCACTAGGATAGAAACTGCCATGAAAACCTATGCAAAACCTATGTTTTCCAGACTATTGCTAGATATGATCTCCTCCCTCTATTGTTTTCTTTCATAACATGGTGAAATTCTAGGAAGTAGTGCAGAATAAGTAATATTTAGTGGAGTAAATAAATGCAAAATAAGTCCCACGTACTCCATTTTGAACCAACTCACACTTAAGGATGGCGTCAATGTTCTTGCCTCTCAATAGGGTCAATACATTCTTCCCTTCTCATACAAGCATCACTTAAAGGTGACAGAGGCAGTGGTCTTCAATGCTTTTACACAACCGTATCCTAAAGCAGAAGCATTTGATGAAATTCTGTGCCTGGTGCTAGCTCCCTCAGCAAAAGGAGGAAAGAATGCCCTAAGGAAGGCAATCCCATGAAATCCTATTATCACATCTCCAACCAAAATCAAATCCTTAACACAGACTAACACATCCAGAGGCATCCAAGTGCATTTGCCTCTCCCTGCACAGTGCTGCCTGCCAAGTTCTGTACATAGTGATACCACCAAGGCATAAACAGTGTGGGTTTCTGAGAACAACCCCAGAAGAAATAAATAACAATAATAAAGAAGGGCCCATTAGGACCTATTGTGATAATTCAGTCAAGAGCAATCATAATCTAAACATAAATTATTCACAAAGTATCTCTAGAAAATTGTTACTGAAATAGTTCAGTTGGAAGGCCTGGCTTCAAAGAATGCATAGTAGTATTTTACTGAACTGGATTCTCAGCAAGATAAACCGCAACAATTTGCTACCACCAAGAATAGGAGTTTTCCAAAATTTACAGTCTGGAATCTCTGTCATCCGAGTTCCCCAAACTCTGCATTTATAATACATAACCCTGTGGTAAAAGGATTTACATGAGATAGTAGTGGAGCAGATATACATCTTAATTCAAACTAGAAATACTTCTCCAGAAAAATGCCTTATGAAGCATGTACAGAGCTGAGCCTGGCTTTCTCACTCTTTGTAGCTAGAACCTTACTCAATGATTGCAAACAGACTCACATTCACTATTTAAGTCAACTTTGCCAGAACAGTTTCTACTATTTCTCGGATCTATCCACCATAAAACTCATCTGTGAAGTATTTTTGCTTGAAGTCATGTACTTCTAGAAAACACATAGCTCTGACACAACCAAACTCTAACACCTTATGCTCAACTTCAGATTTTTTTTTTTTTTTTCCCTCCAGTATTCACTAAAAAAGAGTCACTCCACAGGATGGCATGAACATTCCTACATCTCCTCTTAGCTTCCCTGGGCAATTGGAATATAGCTCTGGGCCACCAAACACTGGTGATGAACAATGGAGAAAACAATGGGAGAACACAAAATAACAGCACAACAGTTGACAAAAGGAAGTGTCCTCTCCAGTCAAACCAACTATGCAAACCCACCAGCCATCACTACAAAAAAGTATCTTAAAAAAAAAAAAAAAAGTCACTTGAATTCCATCTTCCTTTCAACACATTCAGTGATGCCATTTACAGTACTCCAGCACGTTACCAGGTTTTAGGAGAGTACATGTGCTCAGCTCCTGTTGTAGCTGCTACCCTCAGTTTTGTCCCACAACCCTCCTAGCCCATAGCTGCTGCCAACAGACTGTGCACTCAGGTAGTTTCTCTCTCAGCAATGAACATGCCTGAACATTTTCTTTCACAGTACCGCAAACACTTGCAATAAATTACTACAAAACATGGGCCTGACTCAACTGCCTTACACCATTTGCACACAGCTGACTTCAGCAGTTACACTAGTGTAAAAGAAGAGTAGGGGCGGGATGGAGCAAGTCCTGCATGCAGATAATTAACCATCTTTTTCATTGAACCATAATATACTTTCTCCATAAACGGCAACAGAACCAATCAGTGTACACATTTCATTTCAAATACAAAGTAATTTTAGGAACTAGCGTTATTGTACCATTTGAAATATTCTCTGTTCTCATCAAATGATTCCTCCTGTAATTGATGTCATAAAGAATATCTCTGTTAAGCTGTCTTCATTTCCACAGTTTTCAATCCTCATGATGATCAATTATTTATATACAGACTAGATGAAAGGCAAGATTGTAATGACTCCAAGAGATTTAAGAGTGATATAATAAATCTTGAAAGCAGAACTCAAGGGGGTGACGGTAACAAAAGCCAGTACTGGACGATCATATTTTACTATTTTTAGAAGCCAAAAAAAAAAAAAAAAAAAAAAAAAAAAAAATCACCAAGGCAGTGCCACTTTGTGCAGTCTTTTTTTGTTCTAAAAAGAAACCTTCTGCTTCCTCTGTAAGCTCCCTACCATTCTCATCCCTCTCATACTCTTCCTTAGAAAAGGAACAAACGTGGGTTTATGGCCACCCTTACTAGGCCCATCACTGCAGCCACTGCGATGACCTCACTGGCTGGCATGGCCTTGATCTAAATTTTAAGGTCCTCCTTGTACCAAGTAGGTTAACTCAATGATTTCAGACTTCAAAGTTTATACCTCTAGTTCAACTTTCCAAAAACATCTGTTAGGCTTTGGTTTGAGGCCACCATGTTCTCACAAACATGGTTATTGGTCACTATCTATGTCATATATAATTTAGAAAGAAGATATATTTCTTTATATAATGCCCATCAGACTTTAAAAAGAAATCCAGCAAATTAATTAAATCTAAGGTTTGAATGTATGCTTCCACCTGCCTCTTTTTCTTCCTTCAATTTTCTATTTAGAGAAGATTCAATATCTAAGGAGAGATAACATCTTACCCATGATCTCTGATATGCCATCAGATATGCCTAAGCACTTCTGGCTGGCTTCCAAGTGTAGCTTTCAGACACGTTTAGGGCCACATATCCCTATTAATCATCCAAACAACAAACCTACACCAAAGAATGGTCTTCAGGTACTTCTCAAAATGCAAGAGAAGTACAACCCTTGCCCTGTGCATCTCCCTTATGCTGACAGTATAAAACCAACTGTTAGACAAATTCCGAATTTTTTTAGCTATAACTTGGGATACATGCATTTAATTTATTTATATTATAAATATATTTTGTAATATTGAATAAGAATTTGGGGAACCATTTTTGGATAACTGTAGAGAGCTTCATTTTCATAACATATTTGCTCTTTTATTGCATGAAATCCAAATGAATGGTCATCAATTTTGACCACAAAAACAATGCTTCTCCAAAACATTTAAGCATTTCTCAGAATTAAGGCAAAAGATTCTAGTCAAATATAGGGCAAATTCTGAAGCTTTTAAGCAATACAAAAACCTAGTATAGTTTTATTTCAATGAGTACTTCAGAATTTTACTACTTATATTAAAAGAAATATATGGTTTGTACATCTTACAGGATGGTCTTACACTTTTAGAACCCACCAAAGATAAAAAAACCCCACCATGCTGATAGACAAATGGCACGATTAAAAGATTACAAACATTAGGATCAAATTTTGCAATACATAATGGGAGTCTTCCTCAGTTAAGACTCACAAAATATGATCTGAATTGATTTATATAACAATAAATGTGGTCATGGTTACAATTAGTTCCAAAGTCTTTTGCCAATTTCTCTACCCCTCTGGGATTTTGACTTTTCATAATACACTTGCAAGAAACAGTAACTCTTGAAAAATGTCTGCAAGGAGTTAATTCTAAATGATAAAGCAACCCAGTCCAGAAAGCTGCTAAGATTGAGCTTATGTCAACAGGTAGAATTTACAGTCTCACCAAAAGAACTGTTTAACATTCAACTATTTAGCTGCAATAAATTAGACTTTCACTATGTTCTTCTTATCGCTGAGATCTATAGATGAAAACCAGTATATAGCTAATTATTAATTTTATTTATTACCACAAGCACAATTTTCTAGCAGTATTCTGTTTCTTAATGAGAAACTAGGGAGCAGAACTTTATGATGACCTGAAGCTGATTTCTTAACAGTTTCGATTTCCTACTCTTCATAGCCACCATAAATCTTGTTTTCCTCCTCAAAAACTTCAGATGTTTCCAACTTCTTATCTATCAGCCTTTAAAGTGCTTCCAGACTCCCACAAACATTTTAGCAGCCTCTGCAGGCTTGCCTGCCACTCTTCTACATGTCAGGCCGTATATCTGTTTTGGAGGAGTTCCCCACTGGAGAACACGTACCATGTGAAAAACACACAAGCAGGGAGGACCCAGGGGCACTCCAACCTAGCCTGTATTTAGAGTCTGAGCCTTTGCTGTCACCTAAGTCGCCTAGCGTGCAAGTGACAGATTGGTACTTAAGCTCACCAAGTTTAAGCAAGAGCAAAAGTTCAGCCCTTCAGCAGCCCCAAGGTGCAGTAAAAGGCAGCAGGGCTGTGGTCCAAGTCCTCCAGCAACTAACGCTTTGCAGAGACATTACAGGACTGATCTCAACGTGGACACATGGAATCCAGACCACGGACTACCTTGTGCTTTAACCAACATTTCCTGTAATAGTTGGCGCTGCCACAGAGGTGTCGGTAAGTTCCCAGCCTTGAAACAGATCTTCTCAAAAGAGGAGGGTGGTGGGAGCTAATAGAGGATAAAACAGAGTGGAAAGGAAAGCAAGAGGGAAGGAAGAGAAAATAGGAAAGATGCAGCTTATCACCAATTACATGTCTTCATTTTAGGGTTACGACTGTAATGAAATATTCTGTATTTGCCTCATCTACGCTCTTTACAATGAACACCTGTATATAGAACAGTGGACACTTTTCTGTTCACTCTCTTAATCTTTGCTTGAATCTCTTGGAGACAATGTCAAAAAGCAAAATTGGTGCCTTTTTCCCCAGCCTCAGTACCACCTTGCAAGGAATGCTTCTGGGAAAGGAACGAGGAAAAGAGAGAAAGAAAGGGATCCAAAATGTTTGTACAGCTTTGAGATCTGCTTCTGTTGTAAGACACGCTCACAGCAGGGCAACTTGACTAAATCATTCTTGTGCCCCAAAATAATCTTTAAAAAAATGCCATGTAATAAAGGATATCTTGGTACTGAAAAACAAGCAGCTTAACACAGAAAGACAGTGTGGTATGGAATAAAAAATTTTGTATGACACACTGGCTCCTCATGTGAAAAATGGTTGGGGATGCCATTCATTACTGTGGACCGCATGTCTTAAAGAATACAAAGTGAATATACAAAAGGCTTCTCCTTAGATAGCATTATCCTTTCAAGTGTGGAGGTATGTTTGATTAATGTCTAGCAATCTAAGGCATAAGATGTCACATTTGTGTTGCATGAAATGTAAAATGACAAGGGACTCATCGTCATGTTTCCTGATGGTGCTTTTATGTTATGTTGGTTTTCAAGCTGTTTGTTTTGCTTCTGCTATTTGTATGGGCTCATCTGCGTAGTTTAGTATTTGGGTCATATGGCTTTAGTCACATGTGGTAGCACTTATATATTTTATATATTCTTCCATAAATAGGTGCTGAGAATATCCTGCTCTCAACTATTAGATGCAGCATCCAAAGACAGAATCCCCTTGTGCAAGTTTTGTATTAGACAGAGCTGAATATTTACAGCTGTTTTTGCCAGATTACTTCTCTGCTGAAAACGCCTTCCAAATCATCTTTCCAAAGTGAGGGAGAATTCATAAAACAGGAATCTATATTTCACAATGATCATGTCAAAGAGGCATACATCAATATGTGCGTACGTAAAGAACCGTTCTGTGAAGTCACTGAAGACTGACTTTCTGTAATTTTGTAAGGTAAAATGGTCACAAGTCAGTGGCAGCCCTGCTTAGCCTTCCCCACAGCTAGGGTACCGCAGCTCTGTGCGCAGCTTCACTAGGTGCAGAAACAAGCAACTGCGTATTTTCCACACACACCACAGGATGCTCTTGGTCTGGGTTTCTACTATATCACACAGCCTGAAATCACACGTGCTTCCTCCTCTTCTCTGTGCTCCATTTCCAGCCCCAGCCAATGGGACTCTACTGGGATGTGCAGGAATGAAACCACCTTCTCTGGATTCCTTCTCTCTTCCCATGCGGCCTAATACAGCTATAGAACTACCTTTCTGATTCTCACTGCTATTCCAGACAGATGCTGCTACATTGTCTTGTTATATTTGGATTTTTTTTTTTTTTTTTAATAAACCACATTTTGAGAGCAGGGCCTGCACAGAATCAGCACAAGGCAGACAACTTTGTGCCTGCTTTCAAGTCTCTCCCCACTGCTCCTCTTTCTCTTCTTCAACCAACTACACTGCTGACTGTCTCTGCATGTTGCTCTCTCCTTCCCTCACTCTTAACTCTTTTGTGCCTCAGCATTTTTATCCACTTTCCCAAGTCCCTCAAACATCTGCTTCTTCCACTCGCTCCCTTGTGCTCCAAAATATCTCTGGCAGAGGCCTCTGTCTACACTGACCTTCCTCATGAGAAACCCAGGCCTTCCTCTTCCAGACCTGTTCAGCTGAACAACTCCCCAGGGACCAATCCCTTGTGACTGACTCAATTTTTTCTTGAAATTCCCAAATTCATATTGTACTCTGCAAGACTCTGCCAGTCTCTCAGAAGTAGCTTGACCGGACACAGCACATTCTCCTTTCTACCAGTTTGCTTTTGCCTTCAGCGACCATCCTGCAAGTTCCTCTCCATCACACGAGGAACATGAGAAGTTTCTCATCTGCCCTTCTCCAGCCTGTCTGTCTGAGACCTCCTCTCATTCCAATCTCCTGAATCTACTGCCTCCTACACTCTTCTCTTACCCTCTTTTCTCATAAAATGAAAATATACAGCACTCTTTTCCTCTAAAAAAGGAGGGGGAGACTCTTCCTTTCATCTCCAAATTCACTCTGTGCTTTCAACAGCATTACATGGAGCTTTCCACACCACTTCTATCCAAGAGCCTTTCTCATCTGGCTTTCCTCCTCACATTCCAATAAAAATGCTGTCATTACCATTTCTAGTCTTTAGTTCCCAGATAAATCTCCCAGACACTTACTACATCTTCATTCCCATTATGTAGTTATCATAAAGACTTTTACATGCATATACTCAAGTATTTGTCTCTTGGCTTCCTTAACCTGCCACTGTCTCCTTCCCAAACACCTTATTTCTCTAACTGATCATTTGAAAATTACTTTCTCTAGCTTGCTGCAGGACTTCTCTGTACAACTCTAATGTGTTTCTGCCACGTTTCAAGGCTACCTGAAGCCTTGTCTTTGACTCTCCTGCTCCATGACAGCGGCCTTTATTAGCGTTACTGAAGTCTAATAGATTCATGGCCACCAGCTAAAGCCCAGTGTAGCTTTCACAACACCCTCCCATCCTCCTCTACTTTTAACCACATCTCCTGCTTTCAACCACAGTGACCTAATCTACAAGGTGCGTCTCTGCTTCCTAAGCTGATGATTGTCTTGGACCTAACACCACCAGCCTTCATGTTCCATCCAGTTCTACTTTTCACAGCTTATTTTTAAAGAATGAAAACATTCCTTTATTTTTACACAGTCAAAATACCTACATCTCACATTACAACTTGGTTGAACATCCTTCTTTCTTCAGGTCAACTAAAATGGCTTTGCCTTGCTCTAAAATGAAGTTACACAGACCATTTTCTAGATCTGACTCTCCTGCTCTTGTGTGCTACTCTACTTGCTTCTCCTCTCCTTACCACATCTTGCCTTCAGTTTCTGTGGTAGAACAAACACAGCATCCACTTGGCTTCTGAGAAGGCCTGGAGACACTAACAGACTTAAAAAGATCAGACCAAAAATTACTCACCTCCTTCCTCCTCTCACCAAATTTAGCAGAAAAGCTCCTGCAGCAGGCAGGAAGGGGTAAATAGTCTGGGAGACCAAAGCAGCTGCTCTCATCAGACAACTGCACCCAGCTGTTTTATATATGGGACAGGAAGAGGAAATTAGAAGCTAGAGTAGGAGGATAATTCCCTGTTCAGAAGCTTAATGTGAAAAGACTGTTGTATTAAAGGGTGTGTTTGTTTGTACTATGTGAAGATTTGAACAAATAGGAAGTAGTGCCACTGTTGTAGGGAAGGAGAAAGTGATTTTTATTCCTTTTTGTCCCTTTGCTTTTATTCCTTTTTTCTTTTTTTCTGTGTTACTTTTTCTTGGGATATATTGTATCACTGCACCAAAAAGTACAAATAGTTTGACCACATTTAGCTTTATATTTTTTTTATTAGTTCTGTTATCATAAAATGTTAAAAAAAAAGCTTCCCCTAAATTCTGCACAAGTTTTACTCATGTCTCAGGTGACTAATTTAAATGATTCTTCTCACCCAAACTTTGCCCATTGGGTCACATAGCTTGATTTTGCTCCAAAATCCTCACTCAATTTCTATGGCCTACAAACAGCTTGTATGCACAAAAAGAACACTGGGGCAGGGATTTCTTTCTCTTTTGGTTTGTGAAGCATTTCAAGAAGAAGAAAAGACTGTAACTAGCTAAGCTGAACGTTTTTAATTCAGTTTATACCAGAATAAACAACAAGAAGCAAATACCCATTTCCCCCTCCTCTTAGTATGTGAAGGCTATATATATTTATCTGCTTTTGAGGCAATTTCTTTCAGATAATACTTGACTAAGTTTACTACTTTATATTCAGGAGTCCTGCTTATAAGGAAGGTGAAGGAGATCCAATCTCACATCCCCATGTCCTGGATTTTGATTACATTACTTTTTCATTAGGCATGGTTTGTAGTACAAGCAATGAAAAGCTTAGCAAATCCTGTCCTCATTTTGAGGAGAACTTCTATGAGATAAAGCAAACTCATTTCTGCAACTATTATTCTATAACTTCATTTTTACTTTTTTCCTTCATTAATATAAAGACACAGTCCATACTACATTTTTCTGTGAACCACTGAAGACAAATGAAATCATACTTCAAAAACATGAAATGAGAATGAAGCCCAAGATAAATGTAGAATTTGGTACAATATATTCTGAAATGTACCATTGCCACACTAAAAACCATGGACTAATTGAATACAAAAGCCGCAAAACAACTGAAGATCCATTTCATGGATTCACAGCTTCACTTTTTAGCACAGAATATGTCTAAAGATATTTTTGAAAACTGTGGTTTCTTACATTTAGATATTAAACTCTTGGCAAATATGTCTATACCACAATGAGAACGCTTCAGTGATAAAACTATCTGGCATCTTTGAGAAATGAACATCAATATTTCTACGTAGCTCTTATCATGTTTGCCTGCTCAGCAGTAAGAAATTGCTGTTCTTTTTTCCTTTGAATTTTGCTTCTTTAAAATCCAGAAGTGAGACAGACATTTTCAAATGGGCTGACGCATCCAGCATTTCTGGTAGTGAATGCTGGTAGTCTGGTTTCTTCATGGACTCAAGTTTTTTTTCAGTCTTATGTGTGACCTGCAATCATGCTGCTTCCTTCAAGTTTTGGAATAGCTAGTAAAAAAAGAAAAATAAGGTGCTATGTGTGATCCAGCTATCTAGAGAAGTCCCTTTGTGCAGATGCATCATGGATGCTCCATAGTAACTAAATTTTGATGGAGCTCCATCCTCTACAGAAGGACTTGGCCAAGTGGTAGATTCCGACACTCGATCGCAGGCTCAGCTGTTTGTGTTGCCCTTGTCCTCAGCGAAGCTTGTGCTTGGAATGAAAATATTTTCTTATCTGTGCTAAACATTATTGTTTGTAACTATGTCAATGCTATTTTTGCCTATGACCTTTTTTTTTGACTTTATCATTTCAATGTCAATCAAATTCATTTTTATCTATTTTTTATCTTCCCTGGGGTAAGGATGGTGCATGAGTGTAGCAATGACATTATCCTCACATAACACTTGCTTGTGAGTTATCCTGCTGAAATCACTTGAATCGCCAGGTTTTCATGGAGTCCCAGGATTCATTTGCATTGTAGGGCCCTGGATGAAATAGTCTTCAGATTACTTAACTGTGATGAATACAGTTTAAATTATTTTATCCACAATTACTAATTATGATACGACTATATATTTTTCCATTTATTTTAATGTCTCTAATACAAAAACATAAACCTGAACAATTTTTTTTCCCGAAAAATGTCTCTAAGAACCACCTAGTGGTCAAACTTCATACCGCAGTTATCTGTATACTGCCTTCTGCACTACACACTCCCCTCTTTTGCAAAAATAATGTATGTAGATATGTGGGGTTGTAACCGAGAGGGGAAGAAACACACCAATTACAGATGTGTTACAAACTTTTAGATGATGTTTATCTTGTCTGAGTAAGTGTCAATATAGAAAAAGCATCTTCTTGCCCAAAATGATGTAATTAAAATTCTAGTATGTTGACTTTGTTTTGCTTTTTTCTTACAGGGGAAAAGACCGGAATAGAGATTGTTTGTTCTTTTTTTTTTTTTTCAAGAAAAATATTTAAAACTTTTTCTGCTAGATATATGTGTAAAATTCAGGAAATACTGCCTTCGTTCTAACAGAACTTACATTCCATGCAATGGCATGTTGTAGCTTCAGTCTCCAAACTAGAAAGAATGGCAAAACAGAAGTGAACAGCATCTATATTAAAAACTAATGATGTAAAAAATATCTTCAGTAATAACAATCTAAAATATGAGTAACCTCAGACATGCTGCCTTCCTCCATTATGGAAATTTAAATATGTATTTTTTTTAATTCCACCATATTCCACATAGTTAGCAATATATATTCATCCTATTACATAAAACCTACTTGTCATGTGCAATCCGGAGCTGTTGCCTATGTTATAAAGAATAAAGATGCATTTGTTTGTCTTTATAAGAGGATCTCCTCAATTTATCTTCATTCAGATCTGCTAAATACTCATTTATTCACTGCAGAATGTGGCATATTTCCTTATTCTGCACTCAGACAAAGTGTTAATACGGGACCTTAACTATGTGCCATATTTTCCTGTCGTTTGATTGTTTCTAAATATATCAAGAAGCACTGGAATACAACTTTATGGAGGTACTTTCTTTCCTCTTGTCATTTCTGTCACAAAGACTATTTTGTAAATTCATAATAAAGGGCTTAATGCCTTCTGCTACTTAGTCTGCTGTCTTTCACATTTTGGAAACAAGACATCACTGTCAGCAGGAATGAAAATGAATTTTTACTTAGCGTTCTCTATGGCACTTAAATGGTTAAGTTTCTCACTACTCCTTTTAAAAGCAAAAAAAGCTCCTTTTCCATCACAGGGACCTTCTCTATACTGTTTCTGCAGCCTAGGGCCACCCACCTCCGGGACAGTGTTTGTGCTTGGGAGGAGGTGTCACAGAAACTGTTGCGTGCCAAGGCACTTCCTTGGAACATTCAACTGTAGGGGGGCAGAGGAGAGAAAAGTGCACACCATGTTTGTAGCTGCAGTCTCTGCGTGAACCCTAATACACGCTTTAACAGTTACCTTTTTGTAGAAGCCGACCTGGGCAGCTTCTCCTTTTTCCCATTCATATTTTGCTCTGTTAGCACTCACTACATTTTTTTCCCTTAATTGTGAGTCTGGCAGGCGCTTTAGAATCTGAGTGTAAGTCCACTAATGAAAATAAAAGCTTTCCAAAAATTAATTCAAATGGGTAGAGTCAGAACAGAGCCACAAACACACATCTCCAGACTTCAGACATGGTAATTACTCATATTCAATTCCCAGGGCTCCTTTACTGTTTAGTCAGAGACTGACTCTTAGCAGTGGACCCTACTCTCCGAGCTAGATCTGCCGCAATCCCCTGCGGAGCTCGGCCTCTCTTGGCCTGGATGTTGTTTTCATGTTAGGGTTATGCTACTGAACCAGAAGTGCTGCTCTCCTGCACAAAGAGTTACTGATTAATCCCATCCCCTAAGAAAGGCAGGAGTCAGCAAGGGACCCTGTCTCCAACATGTCTGGACTAGCCTGGGATTTGGCTTCTCAGTGGGACCAGCACAACTTCCTTCTGCTTGGAAGGGGCCTTGTAGGATCTCTGGGAGCTGCTGCCAGCTGCCATGTGTGAACCTTGCTGGCAGTTCATCCCCTTTGCCCGTGTGGTCACGGCTCAGCGCAGATTTGGGTAGGTGGCTCAGATGATTGGGCAACTGCACTCCCACAGAAATTAAATGTTGGAATTTCCCTGTGGGATTAGGAAAGTGTTTTTCACATTCTAAACTTTGGGAACGAGCTTTTCTGCAAAACAAATACACACACAAAATACATTCCCATTCACTTGAAACATTGAGCTAACAGATGAGAACCAGGAATGAAAAAAAAAATATATGAGGCCCAGTATAGTAGCACTAGATGCAAACTAAGTAAAGAGGAAAAATAACCAAGGAGCATAGCTGATTTGCCATTTTAAGAGATACCAAAGGAATTAATCTGTGAATGAAATGCAATTGTTTCAGGAACATGGATACATCTCTTAATATTATATCCTGAATTACTGGCTGGGGCCTGTAAAGTTACCCGTAAAATGGTTTAACAAAATGCCCATAGTCTCCAGAGTCTGGGCCTCTTTGAAGCTCCAGGTAGGTCTGCTAAGGTACTTTAGTTATGCAAAGAGGCCTGTCTAAATGGGCCCCGATGCCGCTTGGACCCTGCAGGACCCTCCATCTCTAACACGTGTGCTCTGGAGCTTGTAAGATCTCTACAACGTTTATGCTGCACTGAGTACATCAAAGAATTCCCTTCACTGCAAAACTGGGACTTTTATGGCTCCTTTCTGCTACATTAAAGGGACTGGATTGAGGATCTTTACCATTTGTGCCAAATACTTCCTTCTTATGGGCTTACTTGGGGTTAAACAAACAACTGATTTTTATATGGCCCTCAAAACTAGCTTGAAAGCACCAGAACTTCAGCAGCTGCAAGAGGCTGTGATCTGCTACTAGCAGCAAAGCAGAGCAAGCCTTCAACATCTGTGATTTTATTTAGAACAATTGTACTTAGGACAATTGCTACAACTGCTGGTTGACAGTCAGAGAAATCTCAGTTGCCTGTTGAAATTCTCCTGAGCAGAATGAAAGGAGTGAAAAGTGTTTTCAGGCAACAGTCATCCACATAAAAGGAGTCTTCCCTTGCATGACTGATGCCATCATTGACATCTTACTTGATTGGTTAGTAGAAGTTTAAAATACTCATCCCTCCTGCCTGTCCTTTTGATTCAGGCGAGCACACCATGAATAAATATTCATATTGCTTCTGTCCATGTTTTATTTATTCTATGAATAAAATCATAACTGAAGTTGGAATTAATTCTCCTAAGGACAACAACTCTCCTGAACTCAAGTCTAGTCTGTCAACATAGAGAAATCATTGCAGATTCCTGGGAACAGGACTGGTGTCCATGCAAGATGCTCTTTTGTTCTTGATGTCTTTCTTGATGTCAGGCTATGACACAAACTGCGCAGAGCAGCCTTTGGGACCTGACGCCTCTTCCCTAGGAGGATTGAGAATGTCCATCAAACACTGCATTGCTCATAGTTAAAAACAAGGAAATTGGAAAGCTGTTAGATGTAAAGGTGTGGTGGATTGTCCAAGAACATACCAATGAAAACAAACAAACAAACCGCCTTGTATTCCTTTATTCGTTTTGCTACCCGTTGGATGTTTTCTCTAAGACCAGTTACAGCCACCTGTGCTTTATTGAAAGTTACCACGCTAGTGGCCGCCACTCCAGCTTAACTCTCCTTACTTGCTTTCTAAGACATTTTCAGCTGAGTATTCTTTCATCAATAGCCAACAGATTTGGGTATTCTAGCTGGGCCATAGCTGGAAGTGGCAAATTTAATACTGTTACTGAGCACAAATGCATGAGTAAAAACCAAAAGGGATGATTTAAACCTCTCCAGAAATGCTTCTTGTTACACATTTGCCAGTGATTTGTTGTCTTGAGGAGACCACGATGGAGTGTGTGCGCGGCACGTGCGTTTGTGTGTGGGGAGGAAAAAACAAACAAAACACAACTAGTTGCCAATCTATCCCTGCTGCTACTGCATGAGCACGATGTCTTCTCATAGACTGCCAATGCTTCTTGCGTCATTTGAATGCATCTTCCAAATCTTTGTCATTTGAACTGCAAAATTAAAGCTGAATTTACACAGCAGCTGAATTTACTGCTCTGACAAGTGCTCCAGCATTCTCTTTGCTCCGAGGGGGATTCACAGCTTGCTTTCAGTGTCTTATGCTGTGGAGATACAAGACCAATAAACTCAGATGAAGTGCCTTGGCTAGATATTTTGGAAAATTCATGGACCAAGCGGGAAAGGAGATGGGGAGCACAGGAAAGTATTATTGTTTGTATTACAGTAGCTTGCTCCTTGCACAACTTTACAAAGAGGCTCTAGACTGGTCCTGCAGCATCTGGTTGTTGAGAGGCCTGGTTTTCCAGGAACCTTCTGGGCATTACTGGGTCAGTCTGCTGCTGCCCTGCCTCTCTCTCTGTGACAGAAGAAAGGGTATAAACCCAGCATCGTGCCCCATTCTTGCCCTCTCTAAAGGCCACAGTATCCAGAGAGCGGAATCCTACCCCATAACGGTGTAGGCCTGCCTCTAGAATGCCACTTGAGCTGAACTATCCATTTTTTGCTCTACCAGGATCCATAGTATCTATTCACTGTATTGTGGGGGAAACAATGTATGCCAAAAACAATTAGTTTAGCCAGGATATTT
>JAWLRI010000251.1:3753264-3766182 GCA_034781795.1 Crypturellus tataupa | reverse complement strand
AGGATCCATAGTATCTATTCACTGTATTGTGGGGGAAACAATGTATGCCAAAAACAATTAGTTTAGCCAGGATATTTTAAAGAGGATTACTTTTTAACTGCAATTTTAGTTTGCAATACTCTGCTTCAGAATAAATTCCAAAAAAACACGTTCACTTTCGACTAGTTTTGACATTTTGAACAATTCAGGAAAAGAAGTAGCAGCTAATTTTGACAGACCCTTATTCAGGTTAAGTAATTTTCTTCTGAATGTTAAGAAAGCAAGCCTATCTTTTCAAATCAAAAGGTGTAGGCCAGAGTTAATGCCAAAACAGAATTTGGACCTCTATTTACCTAAGGTGGTGAGCATACTTCACTTTTTTACATGGTTGTTTTAATCAGTTATTTCTACTACAAGCTTCTCAACACCTAATTCCCATCTTTATTCTTATTATTCACCTCTTTGTTGTGTGCTTTGGGAGTGCTAGCAACAAAAAGTGCCACAGGAATATATCTGAATGCAGTCTCTTATTAAACAGCAGCCCTAGCCAGCAGGACCTGAAATATTCTTATATATTCCTGCTGTAATTCCGAAATACAGCGGCGCTGCGATGGCCCTGCAGCTTCCTGATGGGGCCACTGTGCTGGGGCTGCGCTTCGCTGGCGGGTGAATGTCACAGCGTCGCGCTGGGCACGGCCCCCGCATAGGAAACCATCCTCCTCCCCGCAGGCCCGGGGATAAGGCCATCGGGCACGTTCCCAGCTACCGCTGGGACCACACGCAGGGATACAGGAAGGCTTCACCTACACGACAAAAAAGCAGCGCTGAAAGAGAGTCTGTGCTACAGCCTCCCTGTGAAGGGACCAGAAGATGTAAATAAGCCCAGCTTAGTCTCCCCTCTGAGTGTGACTCAAGGTTTTCAAGGAAATGTGGGGAAAAATAGGAAATCTGCTGGGCATTTACAGCCCACAGTACATCCTCACGCCCTCCTGATTTTGAGTCGGCTCAGCAAGCTCTGCCATTTCGCAGCAGTGAAATCAGTCTTCATCTGTGATTTCTAGGACAAGCCCTTGCTCAGCATTCTTATCACTTTTCTGTCCCTGATTTGATTTTCTGTGTGCCCCCAAATTCAATTTTCCAGCAAATTGTATCAGCTGCCAGTGGAACCTCCCTTTGAGCAAATGCCGCGCACAGCGTTCCTTTGCGGTATAAATTGCTCATCAAATTTGCTCAGCCCCAAATCTCCAGTGTCACTGCCGCGTGCTCCCTCCCAGAACGCACAGGAACACGCACCATGCGCTGCAGGCTGCCCGGTACGCCGGAGAGCATCCCTGACTCGGCGTAGCGGACAAAACACAGCCCCACGCAACGGGAAGCCGGTGTCTCCCGGAGCCTCCCGAGGGTTAAACCGCAACTTATTACTGCGGCTCCCCCTCCTTTCCCTCCTCCCTCCCTCGCCCCACGCCGAGGAGCACAGCGCGCCAAGATGGCGGCTCCACAACAATAACGCGTTTCCTTTTGTATTGTCTCCGCGCCGCCCCCTCCCCCCCGCCAACGGCGCCAACGGCTCCAGCAACAGCGACACCTCGCGGGCCCGCGCCGCGCCTGCGCGCTGCGCCGCCTCACCTGGCGGGGGCGCCCGGACCGGATCGGGCCGGGCCGGGCCGGGCCGGAGCGGACAGCTGGGGGTTAGGAGCGGTTAAGGGGCATTTGTAGAGCATCTTATGTCCTCTCTTCCTAAAAGCAGTGAGGGGTTAGGCTGTGTTCATTGAAGTGCTCCACAAAAGCTCTTCCAAGTAGTTCTTCTAACGTAGACTTTAAAAAATCTATTTAAGGATTAAAAAAAAGAAATCAGTTCAGTGTCCTACATAGTAAGACTGAAATTCCAGGAAAAAAAAAAAATGCCTGACTCTTCCTGTCATGTTGGAAAACAAAGGCAAAACAGTTTCCCGTGAGCCCGGCCCTGGAGTGGAGGAGGCAGCGCTGCCCCGGCTCGGAGCACACCGCAGGGTTTGAGCTGGATCCCGTCTTTTGGTTAGTCTGAGTGTTCGCGGGCTGAACTTGAAAAGAGGCCAGGACCGCATAAGGGGAACATCTGGGGCTGAAGAAGCAGAGAGAAACAGCATGTTCTCATTGCCTGGAAATTAATGCATATTGCAGTCTCCTGTGCAGCAGACTTTTCCCTCAGTGTTGCCCCATCCTTACTATTTATAATGTCAGCCTCAGTGGAAATGCCCTGCGCACGCCAAATATATTTTGTAGGATCAGCTGTGGTTTACGCTCGATGGGGCTGTGGTAAATGTTGCTGATGCCCATCTACCCCTCGCGGCTTCTTGGTGGGGCAAATTCGTGTAGGTTGGGAGCCCAGAGAGCGGCAGGTGGTGGGATTTTAGTAGGGTTTCACCCAAGTTTGGTCTGGGAATAAACCTGAAAATAAATCTGAAACCCGGGTATACCTGGTGTCTGATGGGGCAACCAGCGCTGCCGCCAGCTCTCCTTTTCTGTGATGGCCCCTTAGTGTTTGCAGCTCATCATCCCGTTCCACCTGCTTCTCGAGGCAGACAAGACCGGGAACACGTCATTGCCTCATTCCCTGTGCTCTATGTGTCCCCGCTCGGGCTCAGGGGAGCAGAGGAGGGACAGCACTGAAGGGAGCTCGAGGAAAACAGCCAAGGCTGAAGTGCGGGAGGTTTTCCAGGTTTTTCCCCACTGGGCAGCGGAAAGACGGGGTCTGTCAGAGGGAAAATCAGCCCATGCCTTACTGCATCCACATGCAGGGAAGATACAGTCACAGCGAGAAAAGCTGTGCGTCACTAAACTTCCACAGCGCTGCAGTGAATTTTGTTTTGATTTCCTAGGGAAGAAGTATGATTTGTGCTCTTCCTCATACTAAGAAAATATGGTTGCAACATTTGAAGATTTACAGTTGGAGTTGCAAAATTTGAAGATACACAGCTCTTCATTCGGATCCAGTTTTTCAAAGACACATCCCTAATATTGGCCACCCCCTCAGGCAGTTCACATTCAAGCAGTCAGACTGAAACCTAGTAATTACCTATGAGTGCCCAACACCTGTCACAGACGAACCACAAATCAGTTCTCAAGTCATTTAGCATTAAAAGCTCTCATCCCCTGCCAGGGTCCGGATTTGGCTTCTTTAAACTGCACTAGACAGGGATGAGAGTGTGAGACTCATAGAATCATAGAATCACAGAATGCCTAAGGTTGGAAGGGACCTCTAGAGGTCATCTAGTCCAACTCCCCTGCACACGCAGGGCCACCTAGAGCACGTGGCACAGGGCAGCATCCAAACGGGTCTTGAAGATCTCCAGAGAAGGAGACTCCACAACCTCTCTGGGCAGCCAAGCAGTTCTTTTCTGCAGTTTCAGAAGTTCTTACATTCAGTTCAGAATTTCTATGTTCTCTGGTAGCAGTTGCAAGAACCTCATGCCTTTGATATTAGCTTATTTTTCCTTATCTCTGTAGTTTAAGTGTTTGTATATTTCATCCAGTAAAAATATTTGCACGGTTTGACATTTCTAAGAGGAAAAATACAATCTAGACAAAATCATGCTGTTTGCTTAACCTCATGATTAACCGTTTATTTATATAGCAATTAAAAAAATCCTCTGAAATCTTACTTACAAAAAGTAAGAGCTGCTGTCACCAAATAAATAACAAGTTTTCTATTTCAAATGCATGGTTTTGCATAAATGCAGTACCTGAAATGGCCCTGAAGCAGTGTGCACTATCAATTTGCATTAAATATATGATGACTGATTCTATTTGCGTAATCCAAAAGAAAATCATTGTCCTTCTTGCATGTTAAAGTAGTACTATAATACAAGTCAACAGAATGGATCAGCTCCGGGATTAGAGCCAGGGCATGCTGCAGACCTGCAGAAGATGTGGAAGAGATTTTGCAGAATACCCAGAAGGGTTATTTGTTCAGCAGTTGTTCTAAACACGCATATCAGGAGTTGCCAGGAAGCTCAATATCCCCGTGAAGTTTTGTATAAGCTCTCATCCTCTTTCCAGAAGGGATGGACAGGGGATGGATTTGGAAAACACCAGTTTCAGCAGGAAGTTTGCTTTGCCATCACCCTCTATTTCTGCAAGTCTCCGTTATCTAATATTATCGATAGTCTGGGTTTCAATTTTCTGCTGGAAAAAATGTCCGCAGGTGACAGCTCCATGCATCATTGATGCTACTCTGGAACTGAGCTGTTCTAAATATGGATCAGCCTCTAATTCTGGATTCTTTTTCAATGAATTCTTTATTAATCTGGCACCATTCTCTACAGAAATGATGGGATGAGAACTGTTCCACTGGCAATTCTAACTTCGAGTCTGTAGCTAACTGGACTCGAACTACTTGAAACTACATAATGGTGCTGTCAGTAACTGTTGGCTCCATCACATTTAATTCACTTCTAAACAAATTCTTACATAAATTTCTCCTTTATACAGGAACAGGTGCTGGGAATATGCTACACCAACCACCTTGTGCTAAAGGCCACGCATAGCTTTTCCATAGACTTTCATGCTAGGGAAAATGGAGACAGATAAATGTGTGCTGCTGATCCTTTCCCTGCTAATTTATATATAATGACTAGCAAACAGGAAAAGTTTTTTTTTTTTCCACAAAAAACAATTTGCCACAATGCTGCAGAAAATATGTTAGCCTGCTGTTGTCCGATGTTTCTCCAGTGAAGACATCTTGTGAGGAAACCATCGAACTGGCATGCTTTTATCCAGCAATGCACTTTTACCTGCTCAGTTAGCATTCCTGTTGCAACAGCAGACAAATTCTGCTGCCTACACCAGCAGTTCAAGTGTGATGGTGCCTAATTCACAAATTAGGCAACTGACACTGGCTTGCTAAAATCTATGTTGGTACTATGGGACTTCAGCCTCTGGATGCTACTGTAGCTCAATAATAATAGAAAACAATGATACATGTGAGTGCTAGAAATACAGGAATTATTTCAGAACAGTAGGACAGAAGTGGTCCTCTTCCCAGCCCTGCCAGCTTATTGAAATTGGTCGTCTTTTCTTGTTGCACAATAACTGCTATTTACATCTGATTTATTATAAGCACATGTTGAGTAATAGACCATAAAGCTTTTGCAGCTTCTATTTTCAGTTACATTGTACCACTGCTGAAAAAGAAATGCAATTGCTGAAATTTGTTTTCAATGGTATGTTGATTAAAAGCTGCTTGAGTTTAAAATTTCCAACCATCTAAAATGAAAACCCTTCACATGCTTCATATCCCCGGCCAGCCAGAGAGTTTATTTTCCTACAGTGTATAAATAATGGATTTTGCTGTTTATAAGAATCCATCATCAAACTAGGTTGAATTCTCAATTGGCAGAGTGAATTGTCTTGCAGGGAAGCTAACTAGCTGGAACTAATTCTGAAGTGGGGATAGTGCATAGTTATGGTAACACAGCGTACAGAAACTGATTCACCTGGATCAGTCATATCTGATATAGAATGATGTGAATAAAAACAACATTGGAAACATAGCTGCCTAGTTATAAACAAATCCATTTCTGTTTAGTGATTAAGATTGCCTTATTTATCAGAAAGGAAATGTCAAAGTTGACATATTTCATAATTAGCTTTCTCTCTGAGTGCTTTAAACATAATCACTGGCAACAGTTCGCAGTTAATCCTGCCTTTGAAGAAACGGGCATGTCCTCAGAAAGAGCAAAACCATTCAAACGAATTTCACAATTCCGAAAATTTACTGTGTCTTCATACCTTCTAGGCTTTCAGTTTTCGGGCATAGTTCAGAAACAGTCTGGTTTACAGTCACCCTCTACAGTCACCCTGGTAGTTTCTGAGAATGCCAGAGAAGACGTGGCCCAGGGTGAGCAGCACACAGCCGAGTGGCCAGCAAAGTCAAAATATGTACCAGAGAAAAACAAATATAATGACGCTGATGCATCGCTACTGGGAAAGTTTGTGGCAACAGCAAAGTTGCGAGCAGAAGAGTTTAGCAAGGATGAAGTGAGCAGGGGAGATGATTGAAGGAGACTGGTGGAAGACATGGAAGGAGGCATGAAAGGAAAATCTAAGAGTATTAACTGTAGAGGCACTTGATGGTAGTGCTGGAGTTGGAGAGTATTGGAATTAGAGAGGCAAAGGGGGAAGGGATGGAGCCTTTGAACACAAAGAAATTTATGGACCTGTGAAAGCAGAGATAAAGATAAGGCCTTTCAGAGATGGCTGAAGATGAAAGACTCTCAATTAATCTAACTTTGGGAGATATATCTAGTTAAGGGAGCTGCAGGATTTAAACTTTTGTTTAAACAGCTTTATGGCGTGCTGTGGTGTGTCTCCCTGGATAACCCCTGTGGCTGGGTAAAGAGGATTTCAGTTACATACCCCAGTGCTATTAACCAGGCTCATCCCATAGCTAGTTTGAGTGTTGTTAGCCAGCTGTGGGCTTCCCCAAATCACCAGAGTGGTCAGGCATTGCTAAACCGTTATTTTTCACCTTAAAAAGAAGCTAGGAGATGGATCCTGCAGTCCTTCGCTTGCATCCAATATTAGCTTTGAAGGTAGCTCAACTTCTCACTTTGTTATCCAGCAGAATCACCGAGGGCGCTCTGTGGATATCAGGTGGCTGATTTGTTATCTGCACACAGTGGTAAGACAGGTGCTGAGGGTTTTACCACAACCATCAAGTAATAAAAGTACTTCTGTAACAGCAGCTATTGTTTCTTTCAGTTTGATAAATGCCAAGGTAGCTGGCAGCAGAGGGAGAAACACAAATAAGAACGTAGTATCTTTACAAATACAGTCATTTCTCCTAAGCCCATTCACTGCCTCAAGAAAATAGAGATGTAGAGTGGTTCCAGCTCAGCTAAGCTGGAATGGATCAGTTGGGTCGCTGAGTCCAGACCTTTGCAATTATGGGCACTCATACAGTGCCACATATGTTTCCTGAAGGATTTTTCAGATATGTTTAAAACCCACAAATAGAGGCTCCCTGTACCTTCCACGGGGAAATTATTTCACATATTATCATAACTCATGTTCAGGAAGGACTTCTTGATGCACAGTGTATGTTTTTGCTTCTTGGTCACATCTCTTGGCTCCTGGCTGTTCCCTGTGAATCGTGCTGAGTAACGCCTTTCCTTCACTGGTGGTCTTCAAATATTTGTAGGCAGTTACTATGTCTCCCATTTATCATTTTTTAGCCAAGCAACTTATATATTTAACTTTTCAAATCTCTCCTCGTAAATCAATCCTCCTAGTCTTTGGATCATGTTTGGTGCTCTTCTCTGAACTCTCTAATTTGTCAATATCCAGAAATGCGTGTCATGTTCCAGATGGAGCTGCAGCAGCCCCGGACTGAGAGCGGCTATTCCTTCCTTCCTCAGTGATGTGATACTGTTTACTCAATCCAATATTGTACTGGCCTTTTCACACTATATCGTGTTGCCAGTTTATGTCATTTAGCATGTGCTATCTCACTTGGATCTCTTTCATCATTATTGCATCCCAGATTTCTCCTTCCTGTTATTCCTCCTCAGATGCCCTCCTAGCCTACATTTTTCAAAGCTGACTCTCATTTAGTTTTCTTTCCATGCTTCTATATTCTCTAGGAAATTCTTTTATTTTCTTTGTAGAGTGATCTTTCTGTCTTTCATACTTCTATCTGTGAGTTTCATCAAAGTGCTGCACACTCCCTTTTCCAGATCATTAATAAAGAAGTCAAAGACTGTTCCTAGCAGTCATCCACATGGTAGCCAGGAGATACTTCCCACCACCTTGCTACATTGCAGCTTATTTCCTGTAATTCCATTACTTCGACTATTTGAAAGCCATATGGAAATGGCCAAGCCAACTGGAATTACTTTTTTTTTTTCCAGTTAAGATGCTATAAGATATAACATCATACCTTTATTAAAACTCATATACAATGTGTGCTGTGGTTCCTGGTCCTCTTTAATTGTTCACATTTCCCACATGTGTTCCCTTCTCTGTCCTTTATCAGTTTTAAAAAGTCCTTAAAAAAGATAGGCTAGTTGCTCTCCTTGGATTCTTTGTCTACTGCAAAGCTTGGGCTTACATTTGCTTACTTGGGTTGAGTTTTGGAGACTTTGTCTTTTCTTTTTTCTTTTTTTTTTTTTGATCAAGTATTTTTTAGGTGTGTTCATATTAAAATGTGAGTCTCTGTTGACCAAATAGTCAAAAAATAAACAAAACCTCTAATTAACAACAGCAATAAAAAAGCCCACAACAACAAAAAACATAAAATACATTTCTTTTTAGTATAGTTCTATCATATCTTTAGGAACTTTTTTTTTTT
This sequence comes from Crypturellus tataupa, assembly GCA_034781795.1. Taxonomy (NCBI): domain Eukaryota; kingdom Metazoa; phylum Chordata; class Aves; order Tinamiformes; family Tinamidae; genus Crypturellus; species Crypturellus tataupa. Next base: position 3,757,874 of record JAWLRI010000251.1, on the reverse strand, counting down.
TTTTGGTATACAAACTTCTGCACCAAAACTTGGTGCCAATGCCATTTTCTTAAAAAAAAAAAAGGTGAGTTTAGACTATTTGAAATAAGAGTAACTGACCTAGATTTCTTCTACTAGACCTTGAAATTAAATTAGAGTGTAGCTAGCTTTCCTCATTTCATGATTTCCATGTATAATTACAGTTAGTTATCTCCAGAATAAGATGAAATTGGGTGATTTTACATTCTTAAAATTATACAACTAAAATAATCATTAAAAACTTAACCTTGGATGGCAGTAGCTTCTTAAGTAATTGATGAGAGAAGGAGCAGAACATGATAGCTATCAGAAACGAGTCTTGGCTCTCAACACAAAACGGAAGTAAGAAATCCAGTGAAAGACCAAATTATGTCTCATATTGCCTCTGTGACACTTCTTTCAGTTTGAAGTATTTTTGTAAGTGATAAGTAATCAGCGTAACTGTCTGGGGGAATAGACAGATATTACCATTTGTCTTTTTAGAGGTGGAGGGGAAAAAACGATAGAAGTGAAGAAAATTGATTAACTGCGCAGCTTGAACCAGAGAAGTAACCAGAGATTAAAAAAAATCTCTTCCTTCTTTTTACCCAAACTACTTTTAACACAGAAAATAGGTATATTTCAAAACACAAACACCAACAATTTCTTTTGCATTGGCAGGAGAAAGGCAGGAGATCTGGTCCAGCAATGCTTTTGCATTTCTGATGTTTACCACTCTATGCTATATTCCTGGATAGATCCGATTTTGAGATGCCAGCAAGTTCTACCTTGGTTATTATGCATATTTTTATGGTGATTAAGTTGACTACAAAATAGATCACGCTCAGAAAAGAAATTCCTGTGGAATGTGCCATAATGATTGTTTGCAGTGCTCCCGCATAGGCCAGTTATGTGCTGAAGAGCAGATAGTTGACAGAACAATCAGTTCATGCCACTCAATATTGTCTTTTTTCACACTATGGTATGTAGCTGAATCTCAATACGATCTATGCAAAGTCTCCTATTGATTTCAATGTGCTGTGACTCTGTGGTGTATATGCTGAATGGACTCCAAGCATATTTATTCTGAGTGAGTCAACTGATGTTATACAACAGTCTTCTGTCTTGGATACAAATCTTGCACAAGAAATGAAAAAAAATGCAAAAAAGACTGTAGTAAGAGTGCCTGGCAGAGGAATTATATGGAGATCAGTAAATATCAGTGTTGAGTTAGAATCAGAAAAAAAGTTAGGATCAGAAAAAAATATGTATTCTTGGCTGAAAGTAGTGAAGAGCTCTTCCTTGGAGATGAAGAGGAAAGGGATGTCAATTAACAGTGGCAGCTGAGTGCCAACATGAAACAAATTGCAAGTTTCCATCGAGTTTTTAGAAAAGAGATGACTTCCTTATAAAACTACCATCACAGCTGCCACTGTCGTTTATTGACAGAGAAACAGACTGATCTGGCATAAACCCTGTGCTATATTTAACTTCAATGGAGACCTCTTCACATCGATGGTCTAGGCAGACTCATGGGTGAACGTCAGTAAACGGAGGTTGGATGAGCAGGAGGCAGCGGGTGGGCTGCCCTGCCTCCTGCCATCAACCCAAAGAGGTCTCCTATGAGGCTCCTTCTTCCCCTGAGCAGCCGGTCAGGAGATGCTGTTAGTCTCAGCACCCGGAGCAGCGGAGCACACAGGGGCAGCGGGAGGGATGTGCTGGCCAGCCCACCTTCAGCAGCAAGCAAAGTCGTAGCAAAAGGCTACAACAAGCCAGGGCATTTCTGTGGCTCTGCCATGGCGCTCTGCTCGGCTTCTGTACAGCTGAACCTGAGTTACTGGCATTTGTAGTTGGGAATTCTCTGTTATTAGAAACACGCTCTTCATGTTTTCTGATGTTTACGCGTCACATTGGAAAGGCATTCCGTTTTATTAATGTTTGATTATCCCTTTTATTTAGCCTGCTCCGCTGCATTTATGTAGCTGATGTTTTTCCTTTTTTGGGGCTGAAACGCTTATTCTGGCTCCTTGCTGTGCCCTGTAACCCATAGCAACGGCCAGGGCACTGAGCTCAAACTCGCTCCCTCGGCGCTCCCCACGGAGCCGCTGATCGGGGGCCCAGGGACAGCCCAAAGTGTTGGGAGCTGTGGGATGGCCCCGCTGGCCCTGCCCGCGGCTGCGGCCCCTCACGCGGGGCCACCCAGGGCCGGCCAGCCGGCGGCAGTGCGGGATGCAGCCCGGCCGTAAGCCCGGCATTGGCTCCTGGCAATGCCATGAAGCGCAGAATGAAGTCACCGAGAGCTTCCTCGTGTCTCGTAAAATGTCAGCGTGAGATTTTTCAGGAGCATTCAGTTATTTTGTTTCAGTGGATTTAATTGACATCAGTGGAGACGGAATGAGGTCAGTGCTGGGTTCTTCTGAATATCTGCCTTCTAAGGAATTTGTTTTCCCCCCAGCAAACCAGTAAATAAATAAATCTGATGCTCTTTAGTGATTTAGCTTCTTGTGAATCTTCAGTTTAGCGGTAGTCCGTGACTTGCAGAGGAGACCCAGTTTTGTCCAGTTATATTGGGTTGGCAGAGAGGCAGTGAGATTAGGTCAGCTGTCCAAGGGCTTTCCTGGGAGAAGAATGGACTCTGGGTTAGACCCAGCAACATCCTGGATCCAGGAGTTTGAGATCCGAGCTCTCAAACTCCCAGCAAGGTCCTGGATCGAAAAGTTTCAGTTTGAAGCATTGTTTCATGTTGCCTCTCCTCATGTTTCTGTGTCTGAAGTCCACTTATAGCAATGCTCTAGTTCTCGTTCTAAATAATATTCTTGAGAAAGCAGGGTGTTTTGAAGAAAAATGTGATCTTCAGAAAAGATGGCCAGCTATTTCTGTTCTTGTGTATGCCTGTGTAGAGACAACTCCAATTAATGGAAACCCATGGGAGTGGTGGAACACAAAAGCTGACCCACAGAGTATTTTGCCATCTGCTTTCTTTTGCGAGAAATAGTCCGGAGAAAGTTGGGAAAAAGTCATGAGTGCTTTAAGGCTTGCATTGTGATATTATTTGCTGAAGATTTATTGCCTTTTGATGGCAGTCTTTCAGCAGAAACTCATGAGTCGTTATGTTGTGAAGGAATTAGGAACTTCTGTGGTTTGTCTTTAATTTACAAATCAGCAAGAGTATATCTCTCGGAGGTGACATCTGATCTCGAATAATTTACGTTGTATGACATGGCAACTTTCTTCTACATGTAAATTATCCTCAAGGTACGTGACAAAATGTTAGTCACATTTAAGTGTTGGCTTATACCACAAAATGGAGCTCCATCTCAAAAGTTTTTAACTTTTGAGTGGTCCCAGTAGGAAAGAAGAGATCCAAAAGCTGAATTCAAATCAAATTTGAATGCTCCCTGTAATTTCATTTTGTTTGGATCTAGGATTTCAGTTGGCTCATTCTTGCTTTCAATAAAATGTCAATTTTGATAAACCCTTTTTATGTTCATTATTTCTGTGTTTAGAAACATCCATTTGTTTCTGTAAACCCTTCCATATGTCTGTGCTCTTTTTATTTTGTTACATTTTTATCATATTTTGTTTTGCTTTGGGAGCTGGATAGCATATTAAATACGCATATTTGTGTGGTTCTCTTCACCCTTATTGCCTGCAGAATTCTTAATTAGAATATCTTCCCATTCATGCCTGGGAATAGGAGATTTCTAAAACAATTCCACAGAATTAGACGTACTATGAGGTTTTATTTTGGACAGGGTTATTCTCCTGATGAAAATACAACCATCACATCAATTTAATATTCAGTCTAACTCCCTGAATCCTATGTTTATGGCAAAGGATCAAGTCAATAAGGCTTTATGACTTTGTCACAGTAGAATCCTTTCCTCATTCAAGGAATAAATCCCAGGCCACAGAGAAACCCATTATGTATTCTTGATATGTAAACCATTCCAGAATAAAATTTAATAACAGTAATGAAACTAAATCAACATGACAAATTTCAAATAATCCACTGGAGCATTTTTTTTTTTTTATCATCCAGCTGTTAAGGCTAACTGCGATGGCAGAATCATGATGTGCAAAGTCCTATAGAGGAATACAATGGATTTTGCCACTGCTGCTGCTGCAGCAACAAGAAACAACCTTTATCAAAAAAACATCTGCCGAGTTAGTTCCCTTGGAAATCGCTGGCAGCTGAGACCACAGCACAGCGCAGTAAATTACTCTGCTCGTTCTAGGAGCCTTCTCCTTTATCCCTGTGATGCAGCATACCAATTTGTGCTCCTGGGGGCTGGTGCTCGCTAGAATACTTGTGCTGCCTGTATGTTTGTTCTCATATTTATATGCAAATAGGCAAAACAAAAGAGGGAAGTCTAGATACGAATGGTTTCCATCCATGGCTCCTGTACCTTACATACTTTTAAGAAGAGATGGAAACTGGATTTGAGGGGCCACAGTCTCATTTTGATCCAAAGGGTAAACTGGTTGGTTGGTTCAAATCAGTGACGCATTGGACCTCGCCTCATTTTTGCGAAGCCGCTTCTTGTCGATTGCTGGACATTTCCTGGAAGCTGTAGAGCTCCGTGGGTCTGTGCTGCTGGAGAGCTAGCTAG
>JAWLRI010000251.1:3725100-3753164 GCA_034781795.1 Crypturellus tataupa | reverse complement strand
CCGCTTCTTGTCGATTGCTGGACATTTCCTGGAAGCTGTAGAGCTCCGTGGGTCTGTGCTGCTGGAGAGCTAGCTAGCGAACACGATAGTGACTGAGAGAGCCCTGCGGCTTGCTGGCATGATGGACAGTGCTGCAGCATCAGGCAAGGCCCAGCCTAGAAGAAAATGCATGCAGCCTGCAGGGGCTCCTGGACATCAGAAGGCCTCACGCATTGGTTGCCTGGTCTGTGGAGTAGGAAAAGTCAATCCCATTTTGCAAGGCCCACATACAAGGGGAAAATAAAATCCCAGCTTTCTGCTGTGGATTCAAAGATCTGCTTAGCATGGAGTCTGTACACGTGAACACTTCGTTTTCCGTCCCATGCGTCTGCCCTGCATGTAATCTTCACTCAGTGGAGCAAGTACAGCTATGGTAACACTAAATAATGGTGGAGGGACAGGTCTGCGATGTGACCTGGGAAGAATATGCAAGCCTAGGTTTTTAATGGCCTGGCAAAAACCAGCAGTTATTCTCTTCAAGAAGAAGGTTTCCTAATAAAAATTTAATTAAGTTGTAGGTGAGAACCTGGAAGAAGGATCATGGTACCATTGCAGAGGACACGCACAGGTAGCTGAGTTTGCTCTACTACCAGTGGGTGCCTCGGGGCGGGTGGAGAAATCAGGCCCTGCTGAAGACTGGTCCAGCTCCATGTCCAGCCCGTGCCCATCACGGTGGCATCCGCGTCCCCCGCCAGCTCTGGGTCTGCTGGCGACACGAGAGAGCAGCGCAGCGCGGGGCCCGCCGGCCCGGCCCGGGGCTACAGGCCCATCTGCAGCGGCAAGAGGGGCACCCACAGCTCATGGTCCTCCAGGAGAGGCAGGAGCCACTCACATCCCAATAATATTTTTAAATACGTGGTTTGCAACTGTAAAAGGCTCTTCCCTATTTATACCACCCAGTATTTTCTAATTACTTGACTTACTTTTGCCCCTGTGGAGCGTACAGCTTGCTGTGCTTGCAGAGCTGTTTATATTCCGCCTTGCCTTGGGACTGCTTTCAGGGCTGCTCAAATTCAACCGTTCCTAAGAAAGTCCTTAAGCTCTGGAAGGAGGTAGTACAAACCAGAATGCACACCACACTAGTTGCACCAAACTCTGTTAATCATTTCAGAATATCTTCCTGCTGAATTAGAGAGGAAACTATGGGCCTCTTGGCTTGGAATGAAAGCGCGGAGGCGACGTGATCGTCCGTGCCGTAGGCTGTGGTGGAGAAGGAGGGACGGGCTGGTGAATCCTGCCCTTGCGCGTTCATAAGGTGAAACTGGTCTGAAAATGGTCAGTCTAGCAGCTAGTCCCAAGCACTTTTGTGCACTGATTATAAATCTTTTTTTATTTTCCTTTTAAACGTGACATTAATCTCTTCATTGCATTTTTGAATTAGTTATTTTAATTAAAAATACTCCAAAACTGCTTATCCACCTCATGGAAATGTTAAGCAATGGATCATGCGTGAGGCAAGACTGGAATTCTCCTTTGGCTTTCCCAAAGGAATAGGGAGTCACATGGAGGCTGCTCAACAGCTTTGCCTGAGAACACAATGGCATGTTTTCCTGAAACAGCAGTGAGTCATTGGAACCTAAGCGGTTTCAAGGAAGGGTCAGTTTCAGAATTGCTTGATTCAAAAAATAATACTGGAAAAAAATCTAATTTTTAGAGCACTTATGTCATCATTTTTAATGGAAAAATGTTCAAATTGTCTTTTGAATCTCAGGTTAGCTCAACACAACTTTATGTAGTCAAAAGAGAAATATTTTTAAAATTAATATTTTGAAATTGACAAAGACATTTTTGATTCCCTTTATTAATTTCATTTTCAATTAGTGAGAATGTTATGAGTTCTGACCTCTTGCAGAAGTTTAGGGTGGGAATCCTACTTGCAGTTTCTCATATTTTTTAACACATAGACAATCTTTCTCTACTTAGTTGCTCTTGGCTTTACAGAATATAAGACAAATTTATTTGGAATAAATATACAAGATTGATTCAACTTTGATTTTGACTTCAACTTTGGATTAGGTGTCCTATGACTGACCAGACAGTGTCAGGCATTGGTTACTCACCCGGTCTGCCTCTTTCCAGGGCTGGCTCTGGGATACTCAAGTGTCCCTAACGCATGAGAGCATTTCTGTTGCACAAAGTCACTGTACAGCTTACAGTGCCTGTTAATTCCCAGCACTTTATTTTTACTGTTCTTACTAGGGCCTCTGTGCTACTGCCGCCGCGGAAGGCAGGGTTTGCTTCACAGAGGCCGTCTGGGAGCTTTCCCATCCCAGGAGAACCAGCAGCCCCCTGGCCACCGTGGGACTGTCTGTAACCGGGTTTTGTGGCCAGGACAAGTCTTTCCCAAAGTCCCTTGGAGAGCCTAAACCACAGAGTGTTTTGTTCAAAACTGACCAATTTTTGTTGGAGTCTGGACTCCCAAGGGGTGAGGAAAGCCACGTTGGAGGGGCAGGAGGAGCAGGTCCCTCTGATTAACGGGATGTCCGTGGCAAGAGGTGTTTTATAATTTGCAGTAAAAGCTGTGACAGTTGGAACCTTCATTTATTTCCTTTTTACATAAAATGGGACTGCGTATGTAATACAGGTTAAAAATATCTTCCTTGTGCTAAATTGTGTGAATACTCAAATTCTGTCACTTTTGCTACAGATGGGTCTGGTTAAGAGTTGTTCTCATGTGGTGGCCGCCGCTGAGGGGACCGGGTTGCTGCAGTGCGTGAGCTTTGTCACAGGGACCGGCACAGGAGCAGGTAATTTAGCAGAGCCCCGCGCTCTGCAGCTGCTCGTTCACTGACCTCCTCTGGACGAAATCAGGATTTCTAACCAAATGTTCTCACGTTTGAAAAATCTGGACTAATGGAGTTAGTTACCAAATATCCCCAAATGTTATTACTCTTGTTAAAAAATTCATTAAGGAATGGCTTGAGGTTTTTTCTTAATTATTCTGTTATTAATCTTTGAACTTTTTATAACGGCTGTGGTTTATTGTTCTCTGACCAACTGAGCTTATAATTCTGCTGCTCTATTTGTGGTCGGCACTACATGCTGTACCACACACTGACTCGTACTTTCTTTTGTCTGTTCTTTATTTAAACAGTCGTACAACATTTTGGAAGCAAATAGGAGCTGTGGCAGGAGGTGCTGTACCCGGTTCCCGAGGAGCAGGTAGCAGAAACGAGCTGCTCTCTCGCAAAGGGAGAAAGGGGAAATGGTGCAGCCGAGCGCAGCATTCCCTCCTGAGACAGGTATTTGGCCAAAGGGAAGAAAAAAGTTAGTTTCCCAAACCAAAAATTTAAATAGCTATTAAAAGCAAAAAGTGGAGCAAACACTTTTGTGGTTGGAGTACAGTAGCCTAAAGAAAAACACATGCAGCTGAACGTGGCCGTGTTAGCGGTGGCTACGTCGTGTATTCGCGTTGCGGCCGTCACGGCGGCGTGTGCAGCGGGGCAGGTTTGGGGCAGGTTTGGGGCAGGGGCGCCGTGGGGCGGCCCCGGCGGTGCCGCGCGGGACCCTCTCGTGGCAGCGCCACGAACCACGGCCGGCAGCGAGTGCCGCGCGGGCACAGCCGCTTGTGTCCGATTGCAGCGACAATTTAACATCCTGTTTTTGTCTTTCTGCAACATCGGCGCTCTCAGTAGTTCCAAAGCTGCATTCCTGCATGTTTTTGACAGGATGCAACAGCCATTTCCTTATTTTGTATGGCTGTTTTCATTAGATTACAATTACTTTACATTATGATTGATTGAGGGCTAAAACTCAGCTATTCATTTGATGTTCATATAGACCAAAAAATATCTCTTTGAAGTTAGTGTTCTTTTTCTGAAGGAAAAAAAAATCTTCCCTTGAATTTTTATACAGCTTGCTGAATTAACGAACAAATGCTACAACACAGAAGACTCCAACTCCTCTATTCTCTGTATATGCGCAACCTTCCTCTACTGCTCTTCGTGAAGCAAACCTAAGTTAGAAAGGGGTGGGAGAGTTTGAAACCGTTTAAAAATTTTGGTTTTATTAAAAGGAGATGCCTTCTCTAAAGGCTACGTAATGCAGTGTGTGCACACCTCATTCATCGCTCTGGGCTTTCCTGCTGCTGTAAAACTGCTGCCAAAGTCGATCATGCCAGCAAAAATATTCTGTTTCTCAGTAAAGCTAAATGAATTCAAATATAAAGTTTGTGATACATTAAATCACAAATATAAATATATTCTTTACAGCCAGCTGTTATCTCTAAATGTGCACATTTTAAAATGGAAACATTTATCCAACATGCTGATTAGCAATTTCAGTTCCGAAAAGCCTGATTACATTTAAGATGCGAAAGATTAAAATGACTAAACAGATAATGTTAATAGTTCATCTTCCTTGATGTTTTTATATGTTTAAAATCTTAAAGTTACACCAGAACTTCTTGCCTAGTAAACTCGCTAGCAATAGTGTGGCCGTAATGTTTAAGCCTCTCTCTCGCAGACAGTGTCTGAAAGAAACATTCTTGCTGAGGGTGCAGGTCTGTGCTGCGTTTATGGTATTTACACACACACGTCGCATTTAAGCTGCAGAGCTACGTAATAAATGGATGTACTAAAAGTGCCTGCACAGAGAAATGGGTAGTGTCTTAATTACTAATAAAGCTCGCTAACTTTTGTGAAAGTTCCTATTTGGTGTTAATAATTAATTTTCAAAGATTATTTCACTCCGTGAATAAAATCCTCAGCAAAAAAAAAGGTTTAGGTTGACATTTCATCTAAAATCCAGTTCTGTGTTGGGTGTTAATTCTTCTATTTTCATTCTATATTTCTTATACACTTGCACATGCAAATAAATGCAGAAATGAAAATATCATTAGTCTTTTTTTTTTTTTTTTTTAATGCATTGGCAATCAGTGGTTCAAAAGTTCACACAATACCATATGTCCTAATAATATTTATCTAAATCTAAAATAATATGGAACTGTCAGATAGGATCCCGCATGGTAACAAATGATGGAATGCAGGGGAACTCTTAGATTTAGCCTTTTCTTTTTTGCCCAACAAGCTAATGCAATAAGACCAATAATAAAAGGTTGTGTAGTAGGCCAAAAGTCTGTGACAGATAAAAAAGAAATGTTGGAAACCAATGAAGCTTTAGCACAATTAGATTTTTTGAGGCAGTGCTGTAAGGATTGTCCAGGGCCTGTTCAGTTCTGATTGATGGTAAAATCATAACTACATCATATTAGCTGCAGAGTTCACTGACAGGTTACTGCAGATTAATATTGCTACTGCTGTTCACTTACCATCAAACCGGGGGAAATGTGAATTGAGCTGCTCCTATAACAAACCCTGCATATTAAGAGGTGGGGTGTTTTACTGAACAGGCTCTATTCTGTCATTAGGGAAGGAGACGCAAACAACATTTATCTTGGAGCTATGCAGATATACGGCAACATACTAATTAGTTTTGCCGGGGACCTTGACGATGCTGACCAGGTAGCAATCACGCGTGCTTGGGCTTGTTTGGAGCTCCGGTTTATGATTAAAATGATGCTTCCAAATGATAATGAATGGTGGTTCCCCCCACCATTTATATACTTAATCCCTTGCAAATTGCAGTGGCTTGTGATGGCTACAGCCTGTTCTGGACTGGAGGAACCACGAGGTATTTTGGGGGCGCGAAAGCCTGGCCTCGGTGGCTGCTCCCCGGTCGGAAAAGGGGCAGATGGAGAGAAATCCGTCTGGGAAAGCGAAGCCGAGGCAGGGCCCGCTTTGCTTGGGATGGGAGTGGTGGGAGAGAGAGGCAAGCTGCCTGAATCAGCTTTTACTCCTGCCCTCTGCTTTGAGCCACGCTTCTGCTGTTTGTGTTTCTGCCTCCGTTTTTCCATCTGTGAAATGAGAACAATTCTTCCTGGAACAGGGCAAGAAGTAATTCATTAACGCTCTCCTGGAATCTGGAACAGGAAACGCACTACTGAAGTCCACAGGTTTACAAAAACAATTCCCTGAGTGTAACATAATAGCACTTGTGATTTTAAAAATGTATGCATGCATCTTTACTGTAAATCTCAGCCGAGTTAAATGTATTTTTGTCAAAGAGGCATTGTTTTCTTTATGATAGCTGCTCTGTGATTCATGATTCAACATGCTATACAAATACCAGAAGGCATAAGTGAGTTAGAGATATTTCTCAAGAGTGGCACAGCAGCTCTCTATTACCCAACTCAGTTAAAATATCCTATTTATCATACTTTTTTTTTTAAATAGATGAATCCTGCGATTTTTTGTTAAGTCAAAAATCCACATGAGGCAACATGCTTTTTGGCTGGGAATGAGTTTGGATAAGAAGTGCAACTTACGTCATGAAAACAATTTAGGAAAATGATATATAATAATCTAACTGTAAATTATACATTTTTAGTAGCACTTTTATTGTATTACAGTTATTCCTCTATTTTACCAGATGCCCAGATTCTAGTCACTCTTTGTGGATGTTATTTCTTTTTGACACAAATCACATTTGTATTAGTATGTGCCTTTCAGAAAAGTTTTGAAAAAGTTTGTTTGAGTATATAAGAGGACAGCTAATTTGGGGTGATACACACTGCTTATTGAAAACAAAACAAAAAATCCCAAACCACTACCTTACAATAAAAAAGTTTTGTGGATATGTAAAATTTTTCAATAAGAAAAGTCAGGTTCAGAACAGGGTCATTACTTCAGTCAAGGTGGGGAAAGAAAAAGGCTCCTAAGGGGCCAGGAATTGGAATATCTACCTGTGACAGGGAAGACCCGGGTTCAAGGGCCTTCGGGAATTTGAACCTGAGCTTTCTGCACTCAGGTGAGCACCCCGGCATTGGATCCCCTTTAGACCTTTTCTCTGTGTTTTGTAAAAGTCACGATAATTTGCTTTTGATTCCAGGGCCAGATAGGAGCTCTCTGGGGACGTCTGGATTTTCCAGGACAGGTAAAGTGGCTCTTGGACACCACTGTTTTGCGGGCTGCGTTTCTGAAAACATCCAGGAGGCTGGATAAGCTTAGATTTGCTCAGAGTTAAATGGATTACAGGGACAAATTTAGCCATGACATAAACCCAAGTTGTTCTCGTTACCAGCACGGTTGAATATGCCCAGTAGACAGCGTTTATGTGAAAAAGAGCAACATATTTATTAGGGAGAGGATCAAATGCTCATCTGGGGGGACAACAGATGGGGGGAGCTGGAGAGGAGAGAGGGGAAGGCAGAAAGAAAAAGGTTGTAGCGTGAAAGGGTGCCGCAAATTCCAAAAGTGTCTAATTAGGTTCCTGGCTGTGGAATTTGCCTTTGCCCCAAGCCAAGAAGCCCAGCTGTTTTACAACAGGGCTTTTGCCTCCTAGCAATGACTGCAGACAATGTGTGACCTAAACTGCAAGTGTATTTATAAGGACAACTTCCTTCACTCTTCACAACCGATTCCATAAAAACACGTTCAAAATGTTATTTAGAAGGTCACATAAGTGATTCAAATTTTTAATGCATTTTTCTTTTTTCTTTTTTTTTTCCTCTGCTTTTCAAAATAGCAATTTTGAAAAAGTCCTGAAAGGAAAGGGATGTATTTCATTTAAGGCACCTCTCTGAACTTGCATTCCTTTGGGTTATTTTTAAAAAAAGTGTCAGTGTTCAAAATGAAATGTTTGATGGAATATTAAATTTGATGAATCATTGCCAGTTTCCATGTTTGCTAGCTTTTATATACCACATTAAAGCATTCATTAATAAAGTGTCACACAACAGTGCTTTGATTGAGTCCTAAAAGGTTAATGACTTGATACAGGCTGGTATTCTGTGCTTTACTGTTTGCAGACGGGTTGTGGTGAATGTGAAGTGCTTTGAAATTGTAACAAAGAGAAATCTTTCATTTTCCCCTATTTCCAGCCCAGAAAGCATCCTCAACTGATCAAGATGTACCAAACAAACAAACAAACAAAAAAGACCCCCACAAACAAACAACCCTAAAGTTAACAGCATTAAACTGCAGTAATTAACTACATTAAGAGGTACAGTCATGAGGACTTCTTTCTCGTGACAACGAACAGCAGAACAAGCGCGGCACAAACCTCCATTTCCCACCACCTCACCCTGTCCGTATCTGCAAAGTGGCTTAGCTGTCCCCTCCTGAGTCTGCAGTTATACTTCCCCCTTCGGAAAGTAATCCAGAATTATTCCCTACTTTTATGTGTGCTAAATATTCTTCAGACTGTCAGAAACTCTCAAAAGTGCCTTTAAAATGAGACCACCGTCAACGTACTCATTAGTTCAAAGTTGGATCTAATCAGAGTGCAGTTGGGGACAGGACCTTTATTTTGAGCAGTAACGTCCCAGTAATGGCCCTCTTGGTTAGGGCTGGTCAAGTACAGATATTCTTATGCGCTTAGGAAATTCTCCTGAAAAATATTATGGTCAAAGTGGTAGTATGGCAACAAAAGGAAAGGAAAAGGCATTTCCAAAGTCTGTCCTCTTAACTATGCTGTCTCAGGATTTTATGAGATGTGAACTCTCCCGAGCTGGAGATAAGCCTCTTGACAAAGTCATGTGTGAAGTTAATTTTTTTTAAGATTGTATTGAGGTTCTGCTCTGAGGGGAGTTGTTAGTAAAACAAATGACTCTAACTGTTTTAGTATGGAAGACAAATCAAAGGATTTCCATGAAGTAACAGGGGCGACCTGCTGTAACTTAACCATTTCCTGAGCAAATACAAGCTGTTCTATTGGAGTGGGGACAGTTCCCGTGTTAGCCATTGTACAGAGAAAAATAAAAGTTCATATAAAAGAGGCCACCAAGGGTTATATGGCTGCAATCGTTTCCAAACTGAAGCGAGTTAGTATCTGTTTATGATTGTCAGTATCGCGTTATATTGTTCTTGGAGAAACCGTAAAACCTAAAAGTCTCAGCACTATTGCCACTAAACATCCAGAGGCTGCAGCAGGAGATTTGAGAGCAAATGCATTTCAACAGAGAGGATGCAAAAACAAAAGTTAATAAAAAGTTGACCTTGATTTTATTTACCATCTTAAGCCAATTTTGATGAGGTGCTTCATTTGAATGTAGAAAGACAAAGAGCTAGTAAAGACACAAGCTAGTAAAATGAAGGAATTTAAGCTTGTGCCCTCTGAATGTTTCTTTCTTTTATTTGAGGGTTGGAGGGGAGAAGGAAGACGCCGTAAACCCGAATCCCAACTTTCTCCGTGCTCCCCCGGCGCTGCGGCTCCCAGTGAGCGCCGAGTGGCCCGTGCGTGCGCCAGCCCTCCCCAGGCTGCTCAGCCCATTTGCATTTTCATAGTCACTTCCTCGGCTTTGTGCATAGCAAGCGATGCAGAAAACGAACCGGCAAGGACGCCGCTCTCCACTCAGCAAAACCATCCCTTGGAAGAGGCAGAAAAACAATCCAGCGTCTGAAGACAGAGATGTTGTCACCAGCACAAACATAAACTATTCTTTGTCAGACAATGCCAGAGTGCTCTTGCTAATGAAATCATGTTTTGAAAGCTAATGATTGAAAACAGCGCGTACTTGGACTTGAGAGAAAGCTGATGGAAAGGCAGATAGAACAGGCATTTGTTGGAAAATCAGACATTTTGTCAAGTGCTCGTGCTCGCTAATGGCAGTGGTTCTGTACTGTGATTTTAGAGTTTCGGGTTTTTGAGTGCGGGGGAGAAACAGCCATTATTGCTGTTGGTTGGAGCACTGACGTGTTTCGGGCGAGGTGCACGTTTGCAAGGCACACGTATATCCGATGGGTACCGCAGTCCACAAACGCTTCTGCAGGAACACAGCGATGGCAGCAGCCACAAAAGGGAGAGGGACGAGCGCACGTGCGCACGAGCGCATCATCTGGTTCATCCTATCGCAAGGATACTTCAAAGCAAATTATGCCGAGCAGCCCTTATCATCTGCAGCCGCTTCGCGGGGATGTCACGTGAGCAGCGCAGTTTGCGAGAGGCTGGATTTATGTCGAGCAGGAAGCCAAACGTGTGATGACTTCATGCAGAGTCTGTTAGGAATCATGTCGCTAATATTTTTTCCCCATCCCGACAATGTCATATAAAAACACTGAAAATTATAGATTTGAAGCCCCAATTAGATGACACAGGGAATGCAGGTGTGAGGGAGCTCCATTTCAAGGATGGGTTGTGCTGCAAGAGATTCCTTTTAAGCTTGTCCTTGCCAGAAGCAAAGTGCTTAGCTTTCCTGATTCAGAAATGGGGCAAATCCTCACACAGGGCAGCTGTCCTTGCTCCCATAAAGCCCAGAGTGAGACGGTAATTTATGATTTGCCTCGTGTACTGATGAGCCTGATAGATGAGTTTTTATTGCTTGCTCATAAACAAACCCAGTCCTGCTCTCCAATTAGGATTCTGTATATGCACAGGCACTCAGAAAAATTAAATACAAAAATAACCACACTTTGTGAACTTGAAAAACTCATCACTTCCTATTTTAAGCCAGTTGTATTTCTCTCACAATAATTTCATATTTTATCCTAGCTTGCAGTGGTCTTCTACCATGCCTATATAAACCGCATTTTTAGTGGTCTCAGGGGACGCCCTTGGTATTTGCAGAACAAAACTAAACACGTACACCCAGAAACCACAGGCTCTTGCAGCCCCAAAGCAAAACAGCCCTCATGAGCGGGCAAGGAGGCCTTGGCCGGGGTCTGGGGACACGCGGGACGTTGGCTTTGGCTCTGACCCTCGCGGGGTGACCTGGAGAGATGCTCAGTCCTGCAGAGACGGCACTGTGGGTCGTCCCGAGACGCCCACCCCATCTGGGCACCATCACTGGGAAAACGGAGCTCCCGGGAGCACGGAGGCTGCCCGGCCCCACAGCAGCCTGGAGGAGGAGGAAGCCCTGGGTATTGTTGCAACTAATTGAATGTTTTTGTAAGCTCATGGAAAAAGTAGAAGTGATTCAACCATGTAAATGGCAAAATATGCAAGACGGAAGATGTGTCCAGAGGCTTCTTGTTGCACTGAGTTGCCGTGTCCGACTCTCCTTCGCGCTACGGCCGTGCTCAGAGGCCTGCGGGCTTTGGGCCCAGCACAGCAGGAGCGGCACAGGCACAGGCACACGGAGCTCCTCGTTCCGATGGGAAACCCATCCTGTTCCCGCAGGGAACGGCGTGCACATAGAGTGAGCACAGGCGTGCACAGAGCACACACGTGCACAGAGCACACGTGCACACACAGAGCGAGCACATGCGTGCACAGAGCACACACGCGGGTGACGGGCTAGTAGTCCTGCCCCTACCGTCCCGTTTCCTCGCGAGGGGCTCGGCCAGGCTGCGTGCGCCGCACGTGCTCAGGTCGCACCGGGGTTAGGGACAGAGCTCCGGGCTCCCAAGGGGCAGACGGAGCAAAGCCAGAGCAATCCCCGAGCCCAGCTCATTGCTCCTCCTCTCCGGTCACGGGGAGCATCGTGAGCGCGCGCGGAACAGACACTTCCATCCAGCAGCTGTTTGCACAGCCGAGGCTGAAGCCCTGCCTTAAATCCCCGAGCACAATCTCTCCCACAGGCTCAAGGCAGGCGGGGACCTTGAGTCCTTTCTCTCCATCTTGCCAGCAGCCCCGAAAGGCTCCAGCTTTCGGCATAGGCCCTGGGCCTGCAGCTGCCGGGCTCTCAGGGCAAAGGAAAGTTTCCTCATATAAAGCCAAAAGACTTCTGTTTCACAGGTCTCCTTCGGTCATGATGGAATTGGCCTCCAAGGAATGGGGTTTAGCTGAAAGAAGGCCAACAAGTATTTTTTAACCATGCCCAAGGCGCCACATTTCATAAATAACAACTGGTGAGCCCATCACCATTCCTAGCCAGACCCCCATCAGATGTGCTTCAAGCAAAAAGCTGTCCTTATCCTACTGTGATTAAAGGACACAAGGCAAATATTTTTAAAAGATTACCTTTCACATTTCCTTGCCCTGCTTCTGCTCCATAAGTTTTCTTTTATAAATGGTCACGCAAATTTCAGTGATGCAGACACAAGAGCCAGCTACTCTTCCCTGCAACACCCCACTTACTTGTCTTTCCTATGCTCGCCACACAGCTGTCCTGTCTTTTTTGGCTTCCCTTAATTTATAGATTTTAAGGACTCACACCTGATCCTGTGAGTAATTCGGGGTGTAAACCCCAACAGCAGTTTCTGCATCAGGTGCAAATTTTCTGCTTCAGAGCGGGTATCTCTTTTGGAAAGATGCAAAGTCTTGATTTAAAGACTTCAAATGATCTACCACATCCTGCAGTAGGTTGTTCCAGTGATTAATGGCCCGTGCTGGAGAAAGTGCTGCAGCTTCCAACTACTGGCTCTTACTGTGCTTTTTTCTGTAAGACTAAATAGCTATTTGTTATCAGAAATCTCTTTCGTATGTAGATACCTGCTGACTTTGATTAAATCACCTTTTAACTCTTTCTTGAGTACCTGTAACAGATTAGGGCAGGTTTTCCTGATTTTTTCCTTGAACTCCTTTTTTTAACCTTTTCTAGTTTCATAATATGCTTCAAGGCCTGATCCAATTTCCCACTAACGTTTTCAATAAAGCTACACACAGCTGTAATAGCACATCCTGAAATCTAGTTAATATCATGTTCCTAAGTCCTGTCCTCACATCCTCCTCCGTGTATTACACTGAGAGCTCGTGTTCCTTTGTCGAACCGCTGTTGTCCCAGGTCCCGCAGGAGGCGGCTCAGGGCAGGCGCTGGCCGGTCGCACTGGGCCTACCCCGATGGTCCCTGGGTGCCGTGTCCCTGCCCACCCTGCTGTCACCCAGAGCTGGGGGAAAGGAGCGGGACACGGAGCAGGCTCTGTGGGACCCCCACAGGGAATGGTGCCTTTCCAGTTCCCAGTTACTCAATATTATTTTCTTGTTGATTTTAGTGCATTTAATGTGAATGTGTTACTTTGCTGGAGTTTACATCAGTACCATTGACTTCATCAATGGAACTTGCAATTTCATTAAAAAATCCTGCACTTATCTGTGTTGCACTACACTCACTTCCATGAAAATGTGTGGATAGTAATGGTCTTTGCCATCCTTTAATTATTTACTGATTGCCTCCAATATTAAGCTTCCATGACTGGGATGACGGATCTTTTCAGATTAATAGGCCAAACATCAATTAGTCATTGCCTTTACCATGTAAAAATATCTGCGTGCCTTGAGTTTCTTCTATAGCCCCTTCCTGCTCCTCCAGCGCGTGCTCTCTCTGTTGTGTGCATTAAGTACTGCTGGCCTCAAACTTCTTTAATTTAGACATTGCTTCATAATCACAATTTGCCTCATCTGGAATCACTACCCCATTCCCAGGCGAGCACGAGGAGCTGCCGTGTCCCAGAGCTGCGGGGTCTGATGCGCAGAGGTGTCTTTGCTCAGATGCTGCCGTAAGAGCCAGAGGACAAACACGGTCTATTTGTCCACCCAAACAAGCACAGTAAAACTAGCCCCTGAGTGAGCAATTACTGGTGGAAGAGCAATAGTTTTATGAGCTGAAAGACATGGCTAAGTGGGCAAAATAATCCAGATAACTATAAAAAGAATAAAGGTGAGAAATAATTGCAGGCACTAATAACCACACATGGGCCAAATATTTTGTACCCTTTCTTTTTGTCTTGTTCGGAAAGACTGTCAGAGCGGAAGGATATATTGATAATTTCCATCATATTTTAGAGAAAAATGTATCGATGAACCATCTGCTGTTAGCAAAGGACACTATTATCAGCTAGCGTTACCCTTCCCAAGCCATTCCCAAAGTTTCACCTCTCTCTGATGTGCCTGAGTGTCACTCATCATTTTCCCTGTGTGGAACTTGTTATTCGCATTACTTCATTGGACATTGCCAATAAGGAAAGGGAAGGGAAACAAAATAACATCACCAGTAACTCATTTCATAGAGCAAGATCCTACCAGTCTCCCGCAGCAAACACATCCATATGGCCGGGATATGTGCTACTCCTAGGATATAGCACTTGTGCATCTGGATTAAATCAGGGTCCATTGAAGTCAATGGGAGTTTTGTGCTAAAATGTATCTTGTGTGCTGTCATTTGGGCAAATGTCCACCTCAGGCTATAGCAGAGGCAAAATCACCACATTTATTTTCACTTCTGACTTGCTGAAAGTAGGATTATATTACCTGTGTATTTCAGCCTGATTTTTTTTTCTGATTTAGACAAAGACACCACTGTGCTGTAATCCAGTGCCAAATACCGCGCGGGAGGCCGGAGAAGTCCATTATACCGGGAACTGCAGACTTCATTAGCTGCCACCCTGCTTCCACCCTGCGGACGGGCTTCCTCTGCTTGCTCCAGTTTTTCCTTCTCTTAGTCACAGCATCCAGGCCTCGTCGCTTCGGAGTACGCGGCACCCTCGCCAGGAGAAGCAGAGATGATTTCTGGGCCACGCTGTGCGCGGCTCCTGTCACAGAGCCGTGCTGCGCGGGCGACACGGGAGTGGGGGATCTCGCGCGTGTCACCGGCCACGTATCGCCACAGAGGTGCCCTGTGCTGGCGCGGGGGCCTCCTCCAGGCATGAATAATCAGAAATCCTTTTTGTCCGGGAAAACCCTCCTGGCACTCGGGCACCTAAACTGGCCAGCCGGCTAGGAGAGGTGAAGTGAAGACGGGGCTCGCTGTTTTCACACAGAAGAGCAGAGCCACATCTGCTGCCCACATGTGTCACTGGGAAAGGCTTCTCCCAGAAAAGCAGAGCTTGGAGGGGCTTGATATTAAGGCTGAAGGAATAGGTGCAAATAATGTCCTGCCAAAATGAGGTATCTCTCTCAAAGCTTCACACCAAGCTGAGGTTAGGGATGGGCTGGTTCTAAAGCGGTGGGAATTGTTTAGTCCCAGGGAGCACCATGACACCCTTTTAATGCTCAAAGTGCAAAATGAGTCAGAATCGGCGCTGAGCTCATGGCACACGCTGTACTGCAGCTCGCGTGTCCGAGCTGCTCCGGGGGTGCCCGTGGGCAGCCATGCGTGGGATCGCTCTGGACCAGGCCTACACTGTTCATCTCCCACAATATCATTGATACAAAGCTAAACCCCATTCATTTTAACATTGCTTTTAGTCATGTGGCAGAGCCTTGCTTAAACCCATTCCTAGTTATATTTAAAATGAGATTATGTGGGTTTTGGGCAGCAGAAAAAAAGGGAAGTTCAAGCCCTTTTGAAACAAAGGCTGCTCTTTATAGATGTTACTTCAAAGCCTCTGCTTTTCTATGGCCAGGGGTAGCTATCCCATCATGAAGGCCACAGCTGCATTTGCACTAGAGGAAAGGGCTCTGTAAAGCGCAGTTGTTTTGGAGATATTTCAAGCAGTCCACAGAAAAGCATCGTTCCTGCCTCTGCATCTATCCCTGAATGCTGCCCTCTATTTATATTTTGGTAGAACCTACAGTTACTTCATTGATGGTCTTGTGACGACGATATGGTCCTCTTAAATCTGTGCTGACAACTTATTTAGGTCATGGAGTCAGAGTTTAATTTCCTCAAGTTAGATTTATTCCCAGCACTGTAAAGAAACAAGAAAGCACACGCTTGTTGCTGATTCCGAGCTGGAAATCTCCGTCCTGCGGGGTTTGGCCGGGGCTCCCTTGGCAGCCTCTGTCCATCCCCTCCTGATGGGCAAACCTGTAGCGGGGGCAAGCGCCGAGTGCAGCGGACCTGCATCATCCCAGGAGCTGCAGTAAATCCTCGGCAGGGGAACACATCCTCAGCAAGCAAACGACACTATGTATGTGAAATGGTAAAACATTTTACTTTTATATAGCGCCCTTCTTCCACAGGCATATATATAACTCTGATGAGAAATATCACCTGTGTATGTGAATAACCAAATACCAATTAATTAGCTGTGATTGACAAAGCTTCACCGAGGAAACATACCAGGCAGCATAGTTTATTTTTCTAGAAAAACAGGAAACTATGCATAGCTTGCTTTCTGCTATTTTTGTAATCTACCTGCCCCAAATACAGTTATTATATTGGTCACTGAATTTAAATGATGAATTTCTCTGCTTTTAAAGCTAAGAGAAAAAGATCACTAAATTTCTTATCAAGAGATAGTGATACACTTTTCAGAAATGCGCAGCATCTTGAAAGTTTGGTTTCATATCACCATTTATATTCCTGAGAAATAGACATGTCTCACACTCTGTAGCAGTGTTTTGTGACATTTGGATTTACAATGTTCAAGTTTAAGTCTCTAGCCCTTTGCAGTCTGTCAAAAACAGCTTCTCTGTCCATTTATTTTTGTCTTCTGCGCTCAGTCTGAATATCTTTTGTAAATTTATACTTGACAACCCTCGTATTTCAGCAGCTGGCTTTGTTTCACAATCTACCTTGCTTGCTCTGTTGCATTAGCTGAAACAACAAATTTAATCCATGATGTCAATAGTAAATTATAGTGGAGATATAATATATGCCTGACATCACGAAGGTCAAGGCCGTGGTGAAAATACTGCAAATAATAGATCCAAAGGGTCTTCTCACTGGGCTGGTTGCTCGCTGCACAGTTAATGCTGGGAGGACCAGATTAGTGCCGCATACTGCATTATGTTACCCTTTTAGTTACAGCCTGCGTAAAACCCCAGCTAATGTAAGAGAGCTCCCACAACACGAACATAGCTTCCACACAAGTTTGCTATGTCATTATATTTCATATTTGCTAACTGATAAATAATTAAAACAAGAATTACTTTACCGAAAAGATTCATTTAAAGCGCACATTTCCCATTACTCTAACTGCTTGGAGGGGTTGAGGGGAACGTTTATTGCATGCCTTACCTAAACTACCTTGCCATTAAGTAGCTAAATTACCTCAGTGAATTCTGAGCACAGGAGTAGTTGATGAATTACTTTTTGCATAAATGCACTTTCCCTTTGCTAGAACCTAATTTTGTGTATAAATACACATGCGTGCGCCCGCGAACTCACACACACATGCACACAATAAAGCAACTACCGACCTCTCTCAAAAAGAAAAAGCCTGGAATTTTCTCTGCGTAATGAAGTTTTTCGAAGCCTTGCTTGAGTTACAAGCATCCTTAGACTCTCTGAGGACAAGCTCAAACCAGGCTCTCTTACAATGGCGAAAGAGCAGTTAATGAATCATTTTCTCCTGTGTGAAAGTGCTCGTTGCTGTTAATTTGTCCATTTTCACAGCCAGGGCTTTTTTTTTTTTTAATATAAAAATTTGCTTTCAATTGAAGAAACAGCTTGGTGCCAAAGAAGAAAAAAAAACATAATGCCAAGTGAACCACAACCAAATTCAATGTCAATTCAGTGTGTGGCAGAATAAGGACATTTCCATTCCTTGAAGCTCTCTTATTTGTTTTATCTGGCATAAAGAGGACCAACAACCAAGCACTTTCAAGCTACAATTCATCCCTTTAACCTGACTCTAAAGTATTCTTATTCCTTAGCGAGAAAGAAGCGTCCCAAATTAAAATTTCTCAGCACGTGGTTTCCGCATGCCCTGTCCATGGGAGTTCAGTGGATGGGGTGGGTTTGCTCCTCGGGGGACTGGGCTGCGTTTGGCTCCTGCTCTCCGTAGCAGCGGATAGACGAACGTGTGTGCAGGTTGTACATTTTGGTCTGTGGTTCAGTATGGGGCCTGGCTTTAAAAATATTAGTAACCTCCCTGGAACACGCAAGGGGAAAATGCTTGACCCTCCTGAATCACGGACATCATGTACGAATCCACCTTTTGGGAAATGTGGGGATGAACCATCTTTCAAGTTCACCTCCTGCTTTCCTTGCTCCTTCGTTCAATCCACGTCAGACCAAGGCAGGCAGCAGCTAGTGCCGTTTATCTGGTCGCTGCCCTTGGGGCTCTGCACACAGTGAGCTGACGGGTTCAGTTTGGTTCCTGGTGGTTCTGTGCCGGAGCGGCCGCTGCTGGAGCCCAGGAGCAGCATCAGTGAGGGCGGCTTCGACGACTGTCCCTAAAGGAGGTTTTAACGCTGCTGTTACGTGCCGATGCTCTTAGCGTTTGCTTTGGTGCATGATGTACAGCCAGCATCTCCTTCAAGAATCAACAAATGTGCATTATTCCATTAGCAATTTTCCATTTTTTACAAAGCTTTACAATTTATTAAGGTTATTTACGTTAATGTACTATAGTGCTATTTTACATATTTATAACGTCTTCTTTTTCCTCTGCCATGAAAAGCAATGACAAGTTTAGGTGTTGCAGATCAGTTTAGCTCACATACATCTCAAATATTCTTTATAAAAAATTGTGTCATGGAGACTCCTCTAAGTCTAAGCTTGGAGCTGCCACTTTAATTCCAATGAAACTCTTACTAGCATGAAAAAAAGAGTAAGGATCTTCCAGTCCTCTGCACTTTATTTCCTGCTGTTTCTTTCAAGAAGGGTAGGAAACTCCAGCAGTATGAGAGTTTCTTTTTACAGTAAAATCTGGAAGAAGTGTGGAAACAGGAAGATCAGCAAAGTCTTCTTGCTTCAAAGCAAAGAAGAAGGTTTTGGTAGAAGAAGGGAGCAGTAAGGTAGAGTCTCAGAGGACCCTAAGTGCACATATATTCAGCCAAAAGAGATCTCTGTTCTCTTCCCTGTGCCCCACAGGCTTCCCACGCTAGTGGAGCTCATGTTGCAGACCCCGAGTTTCAATGGTTCCTCTTCAGCAATGGCCAAGCTTTCGGTTCCTTTCTCAGGGCTACAATACACGACTGCCCCCGCCGGACGCACTCCAGTCTTGCTCCTGCAGCTCCCACGCTTTCCAAACGGCAGCTGTTCTGAACTGAATATGTAAGTATGTCCTTCTGCTGAAGGGAAAGAAAATGAGAGTGCTGTTTTCTGCAGAAAACCCGTTTGATTAAAAAATAAACATAAGGGAAATATATAGCAACCGAGTGTAAACTTCCTTTCTCTTCAATCCCATAAAGCTCCAAAAAACAAATAGCCTCAGAATGTGCTCTCTGTGTCAGCTCTTCCAGCAGCTAGAGCACTCAGGAGTCCTGCCAACACTGGCAGGAGTAAACTACAAGTTGCTTCATGAGGAAAAAAAAAGTCATTTTTATCTTATTTGCAGAACTGTATATTTTGCTAGGACTTGAAAAACATGACTTTGGATTTCCCATTTAAATTGCTCCTATAGCAAGTAACTTCTTTGAGGAAGCTGAGAAACAAATTAAAATGCTGTTTGTGGCCTTCAAAGAGCATCTTATGAGCAGGTCCCACGGTGTGGGGAGCTGCACTAACGCAGAATTGCCTTCACGGCCCCTGCTGCAGTGCCTTACGCTCTCTACATGAGAAGAACATGCTTCATTCTGACAAAAACAGTCAAAAAAACTGTTTTGAGTATTATTTGTTTAGGCAAAGTGAAGTTTGAATTGTAAAATACATAACCAAATGCTGAACTGTTTGATCTTGCCCAGGCATAAATACGCAAGTTGTTCTTGATGATTCAGAACTTTCTCCTCAGATAAAGTTTGGTGCTTCTTTGTCAAAATCAGATGTTTTCAAAGGAAATCTTCAATGAATCGTTTGTGAGGAGAGGTTTCTTAGCCTCCCTTTGTCGTTACAGCTAGGATAGAAGGGGAGAGGCGGGCTCGCAAGAGCTGGCAGCGCTTCACATGGGCGCTGTGCTCTGAGCGGGGCCGTTCTCCCGATGCAGCCCGCGCTGCGAGGTCCCTCAGCACCGCTGCCGCAGCTGCCCGGCTGCACACAGGAGCGAAGCCCTCCCTGAACCAGCCGTTGGTGCAGCGTCCATCGCTTCCTGATCGCTGCCGTTCCTGCCCCGCGCCTCGGTATTTAGAGCTGCTTACAATTCACTTTCAGAGCTCTACAGATATTCAAGACTACTTACAGCGTGTGCAGGATTTTCTGGGGGGAAAAAAAAAAAAACTGTGTGGAGAGACCTTACATTTCCTTCCTCTTGGCATTTGCGCCCGCTCTGCTGGCAGCGGCTCTAATTGCTGGGGCCACGATAGGCTGCGCGCTTATCTGTGATTAATAGACGTGATCTTTCCAGCATGATAAATGCCGGCAAGTGAAGGCTCCGCGGCTGCGTCTCCGTTACCTCAGAGATGATCTAAACTCTGCGACGTGCCCGTGAGAGTAAGACCCCATGGAAGCTGCAAGCGCTGCTGAAGCGTTCCTCCTGCCTGGGGTTGGGTTTTATGAAGCTCCCTGTGGGTATGTCCTCCATGTGCTGAAATCCTGCATTTCCACTCCTTAGCTCTGGTTCCTTAGCCCATTTGGGTTGTGTCTGGGATCCCCTGTAAGCTGCAAAAGAGGGAACTGTCCCCCTGGGCAGAGAGACAAGCTGGTGCCCAAGGGTCAGGACCTCGGGCACCTGTTGGGGATGTCCTGGTGGCAAGGAGGGAGCAGCTGCCCTTCCTCACAGCCTGTTCCTTGGCCCTGCTCAGAGCGAGAAGAAAACCCCTTCCCACCACAGCCCTCTCCTTCCCACACAGCCGGCTGCATCCTCCGGGTGCGTGGTCAGAGACGAACAGGGCAGCCCTCTTCATAGGTTGTCCAAAAGTCCTTCAAAAAGGTCTCCTCGTTGGCTTAGTTTCTCCCATGGTAGACTTGAATATTAATCGTCAAAATGATAAAATACAGTAACTGGAAAAACTACGTGCTGGACTGAGCTGGTTCCTTTTGATATGAAGCAAATGTTTAAATACAAATGAGAGATTTGTGTTGCTCCCGACCAGCCCTGACAGGCCTGCGACGTAGCCCAAAGCTTGGAGCTGAGTGCCAGGAAGCTTGAAGGCGTTCATCCTCATGATTTCCTTTAAATCCTGTACTGCCAGCACAATGGCGTTATTCATGTTCCTTCTTCACAGCCTGCTCCAGAAACCCCGTCTCAGGCTAAGAGCCTTCGATGGACCCAGCGTGATGGGGATCAGGGGCAGAGCTGCGGTGGCAGGTGGCCTTGACTTCTCCCGTGATCACATCGAGCTGCCGTGGACACTTGTTGGGAAGGTTGGCCAAAATCCAGAAGTCTTTACTCTGTCTCATCAGGCTTTACTTCCTTGGGTGACTTTTTTATTGACGTTCAAAGGAAGATACTGCCTGCTTTGCAGGCAACAGCATGGGTTTGTGAAGGTGATGTGGTGACTATCAAAGACCAACGCGTGCAGGGGCTAAAGGACACAGGGCTGGTGAACATGTCTTAAGGCAAGAAAAGACCAAGAGTCATTGCCGTGTTTGGTAACGGGAGCAAGACAGAGTCTCCCCAGAAACGCAGACGCATCTTTGCATCCGGGGATGCATCTGGAACAACATTTTCTCTTTTCTGATAACCATGTTTCAGAAGGCCACGTTCCTCCCAAAGCTGCTGCACCAGTGAGTGACCAACATTAACGTATCTTCTGCTGTCTAGTTGTGAGGGGAAAATGGTGGTTGCGAATGACAACCCGCATGATTAAAAACACCCATTAAAGAGATTAAGAATCTGCAAATGCTGTGGTACATCGGATGCAGGACCCCGTGCTGCGACGCAGATGGCAGCATCAGCAGCGGGGAGACGTGACATCCAGGAACGTGCAACAAGTCTTGCAGACCCTCCTGCAGCCGGAGATGCAGGCCGCACGCTGCGAGCAGATGGCTCCACTATGCTTCATCGTACACAGAATTATTGATTTTTTTGGTCGTGCCACGGTGTAGGTTTTTGTTGATAGCAGGTTAATGGCATTTGGCAGTAACCGTTGCACAATCCTTTTTTCTTGGCAGCACGCATTGTTTTTCCACAGAGGCACCCTGCGCGCGGTACGGAGCTCTCCCCTCCGCTGCTTCCTCAGACGGTGCAGCAAGGCCTGGGGCGCCGCGCGGGAGGGCAGCAGGAGCTCGGCTCTTCCCTGTCCGCACGGCAACCCGCAGCCAGGCAGGAGGCTCCGGCTCAAGCGGAGAGGTCGGGGGAAGCTCTGTAACGAGCACCTTCCCCCTACTCACAGCCTTAGTATTTTCAGTGTATATGCTCTGTACCAATAAAATGAGGGAAAAAAATGCTGTAAAATCAACACGAGAAACATGCGAATCCTGTCCCCTTCCTTATCCTGTGTTTGTGCTAAACGTCCAGGCAGAGTGGTAATGGCCAGAAAAGTTTTCCAGCAAAGATTGGAGTCTTTCGCCTCCTCCTCTCAGAGGGATTTCCCACCTCTAAAATTACCGATGGTTTGACCTGTGGATAAGAGCAAGCTCTGCGGAGCTCAGGACCGTGCTCTCTGCCTGTCCTCCCTAGGCAGGGTTCATCCAGGGGATCCCACCTCTGCTCCGGTGCCTGTGACCTCCTGGGAGAACTGATGGTTTTATCCCGGGTCCTCATCTGTTTCTCTCTCAAACCTGCCTCTTCCAAAATGACCGCTGTGCCTGCCCAGGGTGGCAGACCCAAAGAGGCAATGGAAGTCAGAAAACTCTGTCAGAAAAATGTCTGAGTCCATGACTAGACCTGAATCAACTTTGTAGGTCACGTCTGCTTTGATTAAGACCTTTTACTACATTGAGATTTATGATTCCTCTAATATCCATTCCCTTTTTCATGTATCAACAATGCTTAATCTTGCAATGCATACACAGTGCAAAGCACAGGGAAGCCCAGCTTTTAATACTGATGATAGTGGCCAAGATGATAATGTTCAAAGACAATAAACCACCTAAATCCCAGAAACTTTGGGTCCAGGGACAAGGCATACAATTAATTTCACCACCATGAATTAAAAGCTCTCCTCTATTCTTAAATAATAAAAGATATAAAGAGTGAGAAGATGAATTATCATCAAATTGAGAATGTGGCAGGCAGAATTGCTAGCAAAGAATCAACAGGAGAAGACAGTCATAAAAACGATGGAAATTCTGGGACACCCAGTCTGAGGCCATGTGGGCAAAATGGGATGACATATGCTTGGAAGACCAAAATAATTATTTTATCAGCTTGAGGAGACTTTAACAGTTGGACAACAAGTAGAAGAAATTTGGGAAAAGCTTTAGACTATTCACCTGATTAAACAAAGTTAAGTACGTGTTTAAGGGACTCGCTGCCTCGGGATCCTAATTATTATGGACAATTTCCGTGCGTGTGTTTGCTTTAACACCGTCTCCTGCTGCAGAACAGCTGGCCGCGGCCGGGCTGGCGAGGCAGGACAGGGCGCTCACACGTGCGCATCCAGCACGAAGCTGCAGCCGCCCGCGAGCCCCCGCCGCATCCAGCGCCGGGATTGCGGCTGCCCCGCGCGTGTGGCGGCGGGAACACGGGCGCTTACCAAGCCGTTTTATTCCTGTGCTTTGTGGATGGATCCGGTGTTCATGAACAAACCAATGCTGTATCGCTCTACAGTGCAGGCTGGCTGGGGCTGTGTTCGTAGACCCCGACAGCTTATTATTTTCGAGTTAATTACTACTTACCCAACTCCAGCTGATTAGCCGTCTGGTAAAGGAAGGAAAAGCTGCCCCTGAATAACCTAAAAAAACAGTGGGAAAAAAGAAAGGGGAGGTGGCAGGGGATGCAAGCTGGTTTGGCTGAGTACACCAAGGCTCGGTGTGCTGGACCTTAGTACATCCACCCAACAGCCAGGGATATTGGTTGTGCTGTTTCCAGCAAGCTAACGTCTCCATGCTGGGAAAAGGGAGGCTATAAACCTCTTATCTACAAAAAGGTTCACAGCCTGTGATGGGCAGAGCTGAAATAGAAACAGTAATTACATTGCTGTAGTCTCCTTCCAGAAACCTTGCATTTTTTTTTCCTTGCTCATTTTCTTCTATAATGAGAACAAATGGAAATACAGGAAATTCCATCCGTGCACACAAAAAACTTTTTCACCCTGGTGAGGGTGACCAGCCTCTGGAACAGGAGGCGCGGGAGCCTCCACCGTGGGGTTCTGCAGCGCCCAACGGGACACGGCCCTGAGCAGACTGCCCCAAGGGACCCGGCGGCCCCCGGGCTCGCTGCAGACACCTCTGCAGGGAGGATAGAACCCCTGGGAGGGCTCCTTCCCGGCAGCAGCGCTGCCCACTGCCCCCGCTGGGAATTGGAGGTGAATTTGGGCAAATGACGTTCAGAAAGTGATGAAGAGCAGATGTGCTAGGGGTGTCTGTAACACTGAGCAATGCAACAGGCGCTGGCAAAAGAAAGCAAATACTTCAGGAGGGTGCCAAGGTTTGGAGTTTGATAAACAGATAAGAGAGTTGAGTGGACTGAGGAGACATGCAGGATGCTACAGAGAAAATAAGGAGGAACAATAGTGTACTTTTCCTCTGGAGCACAGGAGTCTGACGCAGCCGTCCAGAGCAGGCAGCAGGGAAGCGGGGGGCATCAAACACGGAGGTGGGAGCCTCTCCCCAGGCAGCGATTAACTTCACTTGCCCCCTTGTTTCAGCATGATGGGGTGGCTGTGCTTGAAGGCAGAGCTTTATTTTAATGAAGGACAGTGTTTTATTAGGAGATACTCACATGCAGCTCTGCCCTTTAAGTTTTTTACACAGTAGTTTTCCATCTTCTGTTTCCTTTCACTTCCCTGCGCCCATTGCTTGCAGGTTCTCCTCACTGAAGCCTGGAGAGCAGAACCTGCCCTTCGTCAGATGCGGGGAATGAATTAAAACAAGCAACCTTGTGTTTGAGTCCAAACTGGGGAAGCCTTTAACATATGAAGTGGGGACGGTTCGGTATCCCCCACTGCAGGGTCACCAGTGACAGCCAAGTACAACCGGGTAAAAAAAACCTTTTGGAAACTCCTAAATACACGGGCCTTCGGTAAATACTGGGTAGCTTTTTTGGCCTAGCAAGTAAATAATGCAAGTTTTATAAATGCCAAGAAAATTCTCTGCTTTCCTCTCTTTTCTTCATATTATCGTTAAGAAATGAGCCAGACAGCTATCGTCCAATTAAACAGACTCACTGGTGCCTTTAATACTGATTTCTTGTTCCCTCTTGTTCCACAGCAGCGCTTCTCCAGGGCTTCCAAATGCAGAAGTTCCCAGATGGAAGTTCCCAGCGCCGGTAGTGCTGTCGCGGCTGCTCACCCGTCCTCATGGCTTGGCTGCGAATGTGTCCCCAAAGGGATCGAAAATGCCCTGCTGGGACCCGTGGGCAGCCTTTGCACCCACCAACCTGCTGCCCTTCTGCTGCAAATCCTCCTCCTCAAACCTACTGTTTTTAGCTACAGAACTACGAACGCAATGCAGTTTATCTGGGCTTAGGTCAAATACTGCGTGTTTTCGCTTGCGGAGAGAGAGAAGGACTTAGGACAAGAAAAGGATTTGCTGGAAAGTTCCTTCACTAAGAATATCCATGAGTTGCTACAGATGTAGATCAACTAATTTCCAAAATTATTCCCAATTCAGAGCCCTGTCAGCATCTGGGATAGTGTTAGAATACACTCAGCAGAGAGTTTTGCCCAGCGAGGGTATTAAGCCCCCAAGTCGCCACTGTGGCTTTCCTTGTCAGGATACGCTGTGCACGTTACGCTGCTGAACAGTAGCAGCAGGTCTTGTCGGCACATGGAGCTGTTCCTCCAAAATCATGTCTGGATCCTCCTTATTCCAGAAAAAACTGTGCCTGATCCTGTTTCATTTAAGTCATTTTTACCGTAAATTAAAAAAAAGAAAAAGGACTTTTATTCTCAACTGAGTCCACACATAAAACTCTTTAAACATCTTTTGTATTATAAATTTACATCCTACCTTAATCCAACTCTGAGAACTCCAGATAAAATTGTATTTATAAACAGTACATTCTCAGGGGATGAGAACTATTGCTCAAAACGCCATCCAAATCTGCAAACGTAATATTTACGCTGGATGGGTGCCATCCTTGTCTGGGAGGCTAATGGATCAGAAACCCATCCGTGGCAAAATGACTCTGGGAGTGCCTGGGAGTTCAGCAGCTCCTTCTCCCCTCATCTCCCGCTCCGTTTTTAACAAAATTGCACTTCCTGGTGTTATGGTTTAAATCAGGTTTTAAGAAGTCCATTATGATGCATCTGTTTAAAATATCAAGGGGAAACACAATTCAATAAGAGTAAATGTAAAACAGCGAGAGATGGGGATTAATCCTGCCTCCCCCGCTGAACCTGCCTCTCGCGCCCGCGTCTGCGTCTCCTCCCTGCAGCTTCGCGTGTCGCTGCCGCCGCTGCCGCAAGCGGCTCCGGGGCCGTGCGCAGCCAGCTCTGCCTCCCGTCTGCCCGCGGCCTGGCGCAGCCCAGGTTAGACCCGCTGGTCTTGCAAAGCGTGTGTAACTCAGCTTAGTTGATTCATGTTAATATTTAGTCCAACTATGCTGTACTTACACAAAACCAAAATGCTACACGGCTTCTGCAGCTCGCCAGTTTACGCTGGCATTGCCATTTACATTACCTGCAGAAAAGTGCAGATGACCCTGCGCGCAAATCATTTGTGGAGGAGCTAATTTCTGTTTCTTCTAAAGCCAATTCTAGATCTCTCCCATATGGTCGATACCAAATATCCCAGCGCAGTCAAAGCAAACGTGACTCCAGCAAAGCCCAGCAGGTTTGTGGCCGACTTCAGGAGCGCTGCGATCTCATTCCAGAGCTGCTTCTAGAGCAGAGGGGCCTGCTAATGCTACTGTAACAAAGTAAAAACCCCAGTACCACCACAAGCCTGATGCTATTAATCAGCATCCCGCAACACCACAAGGGCCCCAAAGCCCGTGACAAAGGCCAAGGTGACACATAGGGGCTTCCCCAATCCCCCAAATGCTGCAGCGGATCCTGAGGCTTTCAGGAGAGGAAACAGGCTCCCAGGCCTCTCCATTTCACTTAAAAGCTCTTCAAAGTGATGCAGGCGCTCACACACCTCACCCACATGCACGGGGAGCTCCGCGATGCTTGGGCGACTTTTTAATTCATGTAAGTTCAAAGCTTTGATCACGCTGCTGCTCCGCTCACTGCCTGCATTTTCTGCAGTCTTTACATTATATCTGGTGACAGAAGACTAAAAATTTCATTAGAGGGCAGAGAAAGTCATTATTTAGCTCTTATTGAAAACGTGTGCATTTGCATAGATGGTTCAGAGCTCAGATATTTTATGGCACGCAGCAGAACAGGCTCTGGGAATTTTCTTCACCTTAAAAAGCAAAACATCCTTTGCTTCGTAATATTCTCAACCATTCTCTGTGAGCATTGCTAACTGCATTGATTAATGACAGATTATGAGAACTGTATATAAAAATGAGGTGGAAGAAAAGCAAATATTCTGCCATTTATTCAAAATACTTTATTAATTTGCCAGTAAAAATAACTACAGAAATCCCCCAAACCGCACTCTTTTAATACAAGGTGATGAACAAGTTTTGAATCACTGCGATAAATGTACATTTCGCAGCTGTATGGTCAGCATACGCACGCAAGCCTACCCAACTTTATGTACAAACTGAAATACCTACTTTTAGGAGCAGCTCAATTTAAGGCATTTCGGCTAAAGCGAGCGCTGTTTAACACTCTACCTCCGGCTTTCCCACTCACTCACATGACCCAAACGAAAGCACAAGCTGGTTTCGCTTCTCTGACACGCAGCGCACGGAGGCAGACTTACCCAAACGCCGCTCGCTCACAGCGCTGCTGGGATTTGTGCCCACGCGAAGCCGTGGGGCCTCCCCGCACCTGGCTGCACGCAGCGCCCTGGGGCCCTAGTGTGAACCAGGGGTCCCGGGGCCGGCTTTTGCTCCCCGCGGGGATGCTCGGGCGCTCGCAGGGCCCGTCGCGACGCATCGCGCCGGCCTCGGCCCCACGGGCTCCCATTCCCTGCGGCCGTTGGCCTTGAACGTCAGCCTTGCCCGCGCGACACGGCTGGCGCTCTGCTCCGCCACGAAACCAGGCGGGAAACACCGCCTGCCCGCACAAGCCGTTACTGTTATTGCTATTACTATTATTATAACCGCTATTACTGTTATTACCTCCCGTGCTACCTGCCGGGCTGCTTTAGCGAAGCGGCTTCCCGGGTCCGGGGCAAGCGGCAGCCGGAGGCGGGCCCCGCGCTGCCCCGCGTGCGGGCGGGGAGCTGCCGCTGCCGCTGCCGGTACCGGTGCCGGTGCCGGTGCCGATGCGGGCCCCGG
>JAWLRI010000251.1:3682317-3724839 GCA_034781795.1 Crypturellus tataupa | reverse complement strand
ACTCCACGCCGCTCCGCCGTCTATTACATGCTAATTTAATTTTACTATGGACGATATTTTCAGCATTTGCTGAGGACAGTAAATTTTGTAGTTTATGTTATTTCACTTTTTATGACTTTTTAACACTTAATAAAATTTTATTAGAGCACTTTTGTGTTTACAAGGCCACAAAACTCTTGGCAGGTTGTCAGAAGTCCTTTTTATTATGATCCTACTGATATACTGCGAGTAATGAAATAATCATGTCCAGAAATGTATCAAAGGCCAGAGGGATTATCCAATTTAATAGCTCTACAGATGCGCTGTGAGGGATACGGACAGGCAGCGCGTCGACAGCCTAGGAAGCCTGTGCGAGGAGGAGGCAGACCTGCTTAATTTCTTTACCATTTCAGGCTAGTTCGGTGCTGTCCTAAAGGCTACGTGCTCAGTCATGTGACTGCTGGCAGTTTCAATAAAAATGGATTTATTCCGTTGCAAAAAGCTGTTTTCTTTTTATTCTTCTTCCACATGCATTTAACACCGCTGCGCTTGCTCCTGTTTCTCCCCTGCTTGCAGCGTTCGCTGAAATACAATTTGCTGAGAAAAAAAAACCCAATGTCATAGTGCCAGTTTGCAGTAAATTGTGGTTTTGGGCAGGCGGATTTGGTCTTCATCCAAAAAAAAAAAAAAAAAAATATATATATATATAGATAGATATATATATATAAATACCAAAATAAACAGACATAAAAAAGGCAGAGGCAGAACAGGCTGGCGTGCTCAAACACAAGGCGAGATACTGGGCGGTATCGGGGGAAACGATGCCTCTCTGCTCTGCCTCGCGCGCAAGCAGCCGCAGAGCGCTCGGGTCTGTTTTTCCGCACCGCCGTCTGCTCCTGCCTGAGATACTGCAGCTGTTTTTAAGGTCATTTCCTTTTATTTTAAATAATTGTTCATTTACCGTATGTTGTTAAACTCATTCTTGCGTCCAAAGGAGGCGATTATACTTCCTGACCCCGAAAGCAAGGTGGGTGGCTTTGTTTTCTAATTAAATTTGCTGCGTTCAATTCCATATTTTCCTCTCTCCGCTGTTTCCTAAGGAGAGTGCCAGGAAAGATAAAAGGCAGCAGCGACACCCGCAACGCTGAGGTGCCACTCTTGTCCCCTTAACACGCATCGCTCGGAGCTTCCCAGGGACACGGGGCAGAAATCCTTCCATCGTTTGATTTCGCCATGAGTGACGGCTGCCCCTGCCCGGCTGGAGCTCGGCCCCGTCTCAGCCTTGCAGAGAGCGCGGGCTCTTCTCGCCCGGCACAGGCACATTCGCTTATCCCCAGCTAGCTGGTGCCCTGCCCGCAGGGGTTTCTTTTAAAGAAAACAGGTGCTTTCTGCATATTTCGAAAACCTATGTTAATAATTCGCGGTGACGCGAAGGCGAGGCTGGGGGAGAGCGCAGAATCCACGCCGAGCTGCGTGCCGAGGTGCGGGGGAGCCGCGCGGGTCCCCCTCGGTGCCCGGCAGCGCCTCCGAGCGCCCCGGTGCCCCCGGGCGCTCCCGAGCTCGCCATGGCAAACACGCACCGGCCCGCGCGCGGCATAAATCATTCCTCGGTGCTGCTCCAGGACGGCGGTTTTGTTTTTCCAGAACAATATCATCCACTGTAAATCATTTGCTTGCAGGTCAAGGTCAATTTAAACTTTCTAGACCTTTAGTGGCCCTCAGGTTGGGACCTGCGGTACGGGGCGATGCGCGGGGCACGTGAGGGACCAGGTCCCTCTCCGCAGGAGCCACCTCGTGCTGTGGAGACGAGGGGACCTCACTCGGGGGAAGCGCGGCTCCTCCGCTCCTGCCTTTACACCTCTCCTCCCCTTATGGCCCTGTTGTGCCCTGTGTGACTGGCCCGAGCAGGCCGCGCCGGCACCACCGGCGGCTGCGGCCCACGGCCAGTGCCCGCCCCGCTCGCACTGTGGGGCAGGGACACTCATGCGTTGATCCATGCAGGGATCCTTGAGGGGAGTCCTGCCATTGTCCACGAGACCGAAAACTACCATTGCACAGATCAGGGCAAAACACAGCAAAAAATATGGATCCCTCAAAGCAACACAAACACTTCCAGGGTCTCGGGTACCAGTACGTGGGAAGAAAGGCCTCTCTCCTAGAACTCGGATGTATGTTCCCCGCATACACAGCAGCCCATGCCATCCTGCAGCCCAAGTGCCGTGCTGTGGTCTTCCAAGGAGGGTTCCAGGTCAAGGCTCTCCCGGGAGCTCAGGGGAAGAAAGAAAATTACAGTGAAGTTTCATAAATCTGTCCCATGAGTTTTTATTAAAATGACGCCAGTTGGAGGGAGGAGTGAGAGGTTGGAGCTGGTGAGCTGATGAGCTCATCAGATTTGAAGAAAACAAACCTTCCTGGCAAAGCTCCAGCCTTTTCTTTCCTATGCAGTCATCTGCTATGGAAACCGGTATGCAGCAGATGTACAAAAAGGCAAAAGTACACAAGGATAATAATGGTATAAACTTAAAATATTTAAAAAGAAGGCAGCTGAAATGCTACCTGTATTGTAGCTTTGTTACAGTTTAATGGACATATGCCAATGAGCAGTGTGCCTCCATGTCCACACTGATAGATGTAGCCTATAAAAGCTTTCCTGAGAAGAAAGTCAGATAAGTGAAACTCGGTAGAAAAATAGCTGTAGTTTCTGCAGCTATAGATTATTCAATCGATGAAACTCCCATCTAACTCAGTACTACCTACGTCCTTGGATTTTCTTCCTGAACTCCCGCCGGAAGCACGGGCCGCGTCCCCGTCTGTGTCCGCGGAGCCTCCGCGGGGGTGTCCCCGGCCGGCCGGGAGCCCCGCTGGGCTGTGCAGCAGCTCCGGGCGCGCGGCCCGCGGCCGAGCCCGGGAAGTGACGGCGATTACGGTGCTAGAGGCTGCGATTTGCTTTTGTGCTTAGGGCCATAGTAATCATTTATAACATCGTGTGCTTGAAGGTCTGGAGCTGCCTGGTAGTTCTTGTATTGCTTTGTGTTGTTTATTATTTTGGCTTAGTCCCATTTTTCTCTTATTTGTGCCACAGATATATATATATACATATATATATGTCATTACTAGTTCTCAAAAAAACAAAAACATTTCTTTACAGCCTGTTTCCTGGTAACTTATGGATACAATTTTGTTTATGGCAACCACAGTAAAGTAGAAAGAGAGTCTTAACAAGTGTGTCTTGAAACACCCCTTAGAATAACTGCAGGGGACCAGAGGGGCAATCCTGGGCAACAGGAATTAATAACAGGAATTAGTGAATGCAATCGGATTGCAATTAGTAAACACACCACTTTCCTGGGGCACGCAAAGGCGTAGGTGGGGAGATATTTATATTGTCATACAGATGAGTATTACCAGGATCTTGAAATATCATCTAGAAGTATTTTAACATGAACATGTTATGCAGGCAGGAGCTCTTGAAATGTTTCTCATGTTAACAAAGAACGTCTCCATGAAGTGTCCTGCACCTAATCTTATGTGTTAGTCATTACTTTTAAAAAATATTACAAACAACATAAAATTTACCACATCAAAATGAATTTGGGATACATAACCATTTAAAGCTGATAAAAGTCAAAAACTTAAATAAGAAACTGAAATGCTTAAAACTCAGCACTTGTTCACAGGCTAACAGGATTTACAGAAGATTCCAGAGTCTTCCTCAAACCTTTCACAAGTTATTCACTTCGACTTCATTGCTGGCCAGTATATGAAGTGGTTTCTTCAGGGCAAATTGTCATTTTTGTCATATGAAGATTGCTTGGATCTCTCTCTACCTTTCACAGGGGCTTCAGTGAAGAACTCCCTAGTTTTTCATATCGCTCACACATCTTAGTCCAACATCTCACCAGGATGAAAACAGAAATGCCGGAGATGCTGTGGGCATGGAGCACCGTGTGGGATGTACCTCTGGCTCGAGGAATGGGGAAGGGTGTGGGTCAGCTCTCAGGCTAGTTGAGCTGAGCCTTCTGTGAATAGAAGTTTTGGCAATTTATCCAGCAGCACAGCTTTGCCCATCAGGCTGCTGTGATTTAAGTGACATCCTTTTTATCACAATGACATTGAACCAACCTGAAAAATGTTTCAAGATACTAAATCCTTCAGGTCTGGTATCTGGAGTAGGGTCCTCTTTCCGAGCTGGAATTTTCCCATCACTGAGGACATCTTTGCATTATGGAGTCCCTTATCTTTCCTTCTAATGATACGGCACAGACCTGTCTAGGTCGCACACTCCATTTTCTCAATGGGATGTGAGAAGAGGAAGATGGGTTTTTGTTTGTTTGCTTGTTTTTAATTCTACAAAATCCTGTTACAATGACAAGGTAACTCAAAGCAAATAAATATCAGTAAGATATTTTAAAAAGACAATAGCAATATCATAAGAAGGAGGTGATCTTAAAGGCAAATCAAATATAATGTTCATGTAAAGAATTACTTCTAAGAATGACCTCTAAAATTAGCTTACTTTTAGTACATCTTAATTGCATATCCTCACCGTTTCAAACTATCACTGTCCAAATATTCTTCAGCCGTTTCCCCACAGGCTAATAGTGTGATATGGTGGACGTATGTCAGACTAATAGCACACTCTTTCAAAAATATCCCCAAAACCAGATAGGGCCTGACCCACCATCCATGGTAAATCAAGTAAACGTTCCAGTTTCGTCCACAGCCTTTGAGTTGGTTGGTCTTGCAGTGAATATTAATAAAGGACAGGAAGAAAAGTCATGTTGGCCGATTTCCCCAAAGCTGCGTGTAAGTCTCCGCGTGCTGCCCTACATGCCTGTGCTCCCTAACTCGGGATGTGTGTGCGCATGCTCATAAAAGACACATAAAACGGGATGCTGTGTGAAGAGAGAGAAGTCGCTAACAAATTGCCAGAA
This sequence comes from Crypturellus tataupa, assembly GCA_034781795.1. Taxonomy (NCBI): domain Eukaryota; kingdom Metazoa; phylum Chordata; class Aves; order Tinamiformes; family Tinamidae; genus Crypturellus; species Crypturellus tataupa. Next base: position 3,719,926 of record JAWLRI010000251.1, on the reverse strand, counting down.
GTCCTATAAGAAACATGAGTCGACATCAAAGCAGCACCCCTTACACGCCCAATAATCAGATCAAACTGTGGAGAGTTGAGGGCCCAGGTCTAGTTTTAGTCGTCCTTAACAGTCTTCAGCAGGTAACACACGCTAGGGAGGGGGCACCCTATAATACACAAGTTGATAGAAACGTTCCAGACTTGTATAATTCAATCAGAATATCAAGTATCTTTCAGCAGAGTCCAGTTAACCTTTGTAAACCGAGCGATGACTCCTGCTTCCTCGCAAGCTGAACCTCCGGCAGCGCAATGTAAACACCCTTCGGGGCCGAGCCCTGTGCCGCCAACAGGCTTCGGTTCGGCACAGTAAAACACGGCGAGGCAAGGGCGCAGGGGTCGGCTCCTTGCCGGCATCTAAAATCTTTATCAGCGCCAGCACCCCTTGTGCCGGCGCGGGTGATTTGTGGCGCTGTTGTTTACCCGAGGGTCCGTGCCCGGGCGCGCTGTTTGGATGCAGCGGTGCCGAGAGCGTGTGCAGGCTCCGCGCGGCAGACAGGCCGCACATCTGGCTGTCACTCCTAATTGCATCCTGCGCCACGAGTTGTTTTCAAATGCTCTGGGCTCCCTTTGAACGCCGGGCTGTGATGCACAACAGTTTCAAGCCGTTAATGCGAGAGGCAAAGTCAGCCCGTGGCTTTAGCCTAGTTTGCAGCAAGATTTATGAGGGACGGAGAGGAGGGGGGCTGCTTTACAAAAGGGCGGCTGTTTCGGCCCGCTTGGGTTTTAATGATACAGCAGTTTCCTTTCCAGGCCACACAACTTATTCTTTGAAAGCTGACAGAAATAGTGCATCAGAAAAAGTATTTTTGTGGTGTTGCCATGTTTACTGTTTCCTGTTGTCTTTCTTTGGACGCATTTTAACAGAAATTAGTACTTCACATAAAAACCCTACAGGCTCTGGGATGAAAGGATTTACTATCAGGTTTCCTTCTCGGTCTAACGTGGTGGACTGTGATTTAAACCCTACAGACTCTTGACAGGATATGATGCCAATTAAAAACATGAAACCTAATTTTTTGACAGAATAATCACATAATCCCCTTTCTATTATCTGCCTAAAGGGTTATTGACAGCACCTTTATTTCTCAGCCCGAATCTTGGATTTATTAGGCTAACAAACTGTTCTTGTTTAAGTTATATGGGCCAATGAATATTGTTGAATGTCCAGGCCCAGGACTGCATTCAATATTGTAAAGGGATGTTTTTCCCCTGGTAATTGTCACATTGGGTCAAGAATGCACAGAAATACGAGTGGGCAGCTGTTTTCGGTTGAGAGTAGACTTCTGATTTGCTGTTTAATACCAAACCAATTACAAAGCAATTTAATAACAAATCTCATAAAGTGAAACACTGCTGAGTAAAAATTCATCTGGAGTCTCTTCTTAGCCTGAAATTCAGATGGCACACGGTACCGAGGAAGTTTGATGCAAAAGCATTACTGGACTAGAGGCAAAAAAAGATGAAATAATCTGCCCCTCTGGGTTCAGAGTGCTCATGCGGTCACTCGAGGCCGATATTTGATCTGTGTTGGTGCATCAAGGCAAGAATTTTGTCGAGGCTGCAATGCAGATCATGCCAAGGCACCTGTAGACGTGAACGACGGACGCGTCTCCCCTCTTGGTCACCTCATCTGACACCGGCCAAGGTCCTGGGCCGGGACCAGCCACCCGGCCCGGCCGCTGTTGGCCGGGCTCTCTCGCACGAGGCCTTTTGCCAGACACGTCTCCTTCGCGCACGCTTTGGGCAGCGCTTCTTGCGCCGGGAAGAATCCCACAGACCCGCGCCCAGGCTGCAGCCTCACACGCTGCTCATCACTAAGCCCCTTCTCCCTGCACGTGAGTTGTTGCCTTCGTTACATCCCTGAGGGGACACGTCCAAAGCAGAGGCCCATTAAAATGAGAGTAACCATCCCTGCAAACTGCCAAATCATCATATTGTAAAGCCCCCTCCTTGTCAAGTGAGGTTCATCACTTGTGCTGCCAGGCTAATCCCTGCCTAGAGTTGCAGGTAATTATTCCTACTCTATCATTTTGTTTTAAAAAATATTTAATTGGCTTCTGCAGTATGACAACAACATGCATTATGCTACATCTTCTTAAAGTTAACAGTTTTAAGACACACCACCCAGTTATTAAAAAGTTCGTGCGGCGACTGTTTTCACATGTACACGCACGCTGCTTTCTTTGAGCTTCGAGGTTAATTTTTACCCTGTGTGTTTTCCAGATGCAGCAGGATTTTTCCCCCCTCATTTCCTGCCTCGCTCCTAATCTAAAATCTATTGCCATTTCATAATAATTAAAAAAAGAGCCAGGCTAGCGAGGGAGCAGAGGGAGGCTGGTGCCGAGCCGGGTGCTCCGGCGCGCGTCCGAGCCACCATTTCACTGCCGGCGTGGGAATTAGCGGGTCGCGGTCGTCTTGTGCCCCGCGAGTTTATTAACAGAGCAGCGAGTACGGGGCAGGCAGCGGCCCTGGGGCCAGTTTTTGAGGGGAACGGAGGTTTTCCTGGTGAATGAACGGTCCCTCTCGATCGAGGTTGAGGTCGCTGGCGTGAGCTGAGCCCAGGGCTGTGCGCACAGGCGAGCGCAGGGGTTAATGCTCCTGCGTCTCCTTCACAAGGGATGTGCTCAGCCCGGGGAGTTTTAATAGCTGGATGCAAACAGATGAACCCCCGTTTCAGTGCAAATAACAGTGCAAAATAGCCGCCAGAGCAGGCAGTGACCTTGGCTACCGCTAGCCGCGTATCGACCACAAAAGAGTGCTAGGAAAATGTTAACTAAATGGAGAGAGCCCGGCAGCACCCCCAGTGGGACGAGCATCCTCCTCCGCGTGCACACACATCATTTCCATCCGCCCAGGTACGTGCGGCCGCAGCCCGGTAGAGAAAGAGGCTTCACGGCGAGACGGTAACCGCTCACAACACGAAAATATGCTAAAAGCTGAGAATCTATGCACAGTTTCTCCTGTATAAAATAGATCCCCGTCAACAGTATTTATGGTCTATACAACAATATGATTTTCTCTCTTTGGTTTGCAAGGGTTGTAAAGAGAAAAAAAAATGGCTAAGCTATTAAATCTAGGAATAACAAGGCTCTTAAAGCCAGGTTTATTGTAGCAGGGTAGGTAAAAGCTTTACGTTTTTTGATCTGTGGGTGTTAAATATCCTGTCAGAGGTAGGATTCCTGCTTGGATATTATTTATCTCCGCGTCTTGGGGAAAAAAGGAGCGGATGGATGTCCTCGAACGGAGGGCACCACCTGGCGGCCCATGCCGGCCTGGGCTGGGTGCCTCCGCGCGCCGCCGAGATGGATTTATATTTCGAGGAAAATGAAATGAAACGGTCCCCAGTGTTTTGATTTTACTGACTTCTAAGCGCTCAAGCCAAGTGTTATCCAATTTTTCCCATACAATCTGTTTGGAGAGCTAGCAGTGCATTTCAAAATGGCTTATTTTGATGACATGGTCATAATTCTAAATAATTTGATTTCCAAATGTATACATCATATTGTGGCCTTGCCAGAAAATCATTCCACTGAAAGACTTCTGTCTTAAGATTTAGATTAAATAAAGGAGAAGCTGATACATGAACTAAACACCTTTCCTGGGGGGCTGTGGCTGTTTGCTAGAAAAAAAGCTAAACAAAGAAAATATTTTCCAAAACCAAAAGCTTCTTTCTGGGGTCATGAACTAGGACATTGAGGGTATTGTCAAATATCGAAGGAGGAAATGAAAAATAGCACTTGCTCCTTGTGAGCGCGCGTACGTGTGTGTGTGTGTCTGTGCTTTTGTTGATGGCTGGAGGAGAGGAGGCTGCTTTTTAACAAGGTTTTTCAGAGCATTAGAAAATGCAGAAACATAATTCATCAGTTTCTGTAAACTGAAAAATTGGAGAGTACGTTTAACACACATGAGCTCTGTGTGTGTGTGTGTGTGTGTGTGCATGCAGGCTGTATCTGCAAAGCAGAACTTTCCTTTATACATGCAGGTACGGTGGAATTTAAATCGTTAGTCTCCAATAAAATTGTATTCTGTAATAAAACTGCTGCACCTTGACTCCAGACTACACTGAATCCCAAATTAAACACCCCATTTACTTCACTGTAACAAGCAGAGAGGTTTGCTAGAGTGAACACTATTACAGACAGGGAAAGCATATTATCCTTCTCTTTACCTTCTGTACATACAAGAGCAACACCTAAACAGCCGTGGTGAGTCGTATTTTCTTTAGTTCCTACCTCCTCGTACGAGAAAGAACTGACAAACAGAAAAGGGGGATTGAAATGTGATATTTAATTTCACTTTGCTGCCTTAATTACTCAGCTAGCTGGACAGACAACTTTGGCAATTTAAAAGCATGCAGGTAGCATATTTTACTACAAAATGTCTTCCTGGGTTTCATGAATAACTCAGTGTCATAAACAGAAACAGCTGGCATGCTGAAGGCTGGGGAGATTTTTTTATGCATTATATATAACGTAGATGCTTTCAGCATAATGCACACGATCTATCCATTTCGTATCAATGTTTGCTGCCCACAAATGTCACTAAATAATATACCAGGCGTATAAGCCGAAGAGACGCAAACTCGTTAATTCAGGCTCTATATTAATTCCATTGTTTAGTGGCCATTTGTCTATTGTTCGGCGCGCTGGCAGCCGGCACTGCCTGCTGCTCTCGGGGGCTCCTTTCCCTACCCTGCTCGGGAAGAGCCACGAAGGAATCTGGATGTTTCTGCCGGGGTTATGAAATTAGAAATTAGGCTCACGGAGGGCAGCGGGAGGACCCGAGGCCGCCACGCGGAGCCGCGGCCGGGAGCTTCCCTCTAGCGGACTGACGGGGAATTTTATTCCCCTTCTCCTGCCCCGTCCTGCTCTTCATTTGTTAAATACAAAGTGCCTTCTCTAAGGATATTCTTGGCCATTAACCTTCATGCATGAGACGGGAGCTGCATGCTAATCAAGGCAGTATTCCTGATGGGAGGTGGTGATGGGCGGCACGGAGCAGTCACGCCAGCCAGCCAGGAATGTTAATCCCCCCGCCGCTCACAGCTGAGGTTAATCTGAAAGGAGCTGCAAGTTTGAAGTTGTTTTAGATCAGATGTCTAAGGCGAGGAAGGAGGGCTCCATTCCCAGACATCTGATCTAAACCCTTTGAGCCTTGGGAATTTTGATTCCAGATGCAGGTTCCAGCTCTGCAGATGATCCTTATCTTTCATGGGACCAAGTCAAACAGCCGCATGCCGATCTGCGGCCATTGCAAAGGACCCGCAGCCACAAGCTGGCTCCCAGGGAATTCGTACCTCGAGCACAGGAGCCGGGGTTTGGCTCACCTCGCTTCAAAAGCCGAGCAATGCAGGAAAAACAACATAGGCCAGGGGGGTGGAAGGAAGAAGAATAAAGGATGTGACCGAATTAGAAGCTTTTCTGGGCCCTGGCAGGGCGCTGTGCACAGCGCTCCTGGGCCGGGGTGGCTGTTGGCACCCACTGTACGCGTGGTTCCAAGGGATCGGATTTCTGGAGCCTGCGACCAGTTACAAGACATCAGAGGATGCCTCTACGAGGCAGGAAGCTTTATTGCCTTCTGCCGCGTGAGCCAAAAGTCAGGGGCTTTCCCTTGCAAGCATAAGGCCTGGGGGTGGGGGGAGGTTTTTTTTTTTTCCTTTTTGCCTGATGTGTTTCATCCTTCCCCACCTCCAACATCAAAGCGTTCGCTCGGGCAAGGCAGCCCTGTGATTCTGGAGCTGTGTATTTCCCCTCTCCCGGTAGTTTCCATGCCCATTTCCTATGCCCCAGCTGCCAGAGCACTAACCCTCTGCTGCTTTAATCACTCCATTAATCAAGCCTCTGCAGTGATCAGCACACTGCTCTCGCTGCCACAAGGAAGCCTGTTACTTCTTCAGGACACATAATCTCCCACCAGCCTTTCAAGGGTTTCTATTCAGCTCAGCCATATTGCTCTACCAGCTACAAGGGGTATTTTACTCCGTTTTGAATTAAGTGTTTTGTTTTTTACAGCAGCGTAGCTCCCACCAGGCGCAACGCAGGAACAGCTCTCCCATTCTGGGCGCTGCGGCGGTTAGGAGAGACACTCAGCCACTGCCTATCTAGGCTTCGCAGACACGGCGGCTTCATTAAACAGATGAACCCTGTCAGGAGAGCCCAGATGAGCAGATTGAGCCGCCGCCGTCCCTACGGGGACGGGGTTGCCGCACAGAGGCGCGCGCACGGCCCCCGTCCAGCCAGAGGGTTCGCTAATGGCTATTCGGTACCGCGTGGTGCCGAGAAGATGGTAGATCCCATTACACAAGGAGACCTTGAAGAATTTAACATGGAGCCACAAAACAAAGGATCTCAGAATACCCAGACAGAGCAGGAACAAGGAGGGAAGCGCAGGAGCCTCCCGTGACCTTCCACACCCCGTGCTCCGGCCAGGGCAACAGTGCAGGACCTGACGATTATTTCTCAGTATCTTTCCAGAAGAGCGGCCGCTCTGCGATTCACGGGATGGGAATGTCCTTTCCAGAGGGGAGTCCCGTGTGCCCAGGGAAGGCAGAACTCCTCCGTGCCACGGCCTGGGACAAGGCTTGGCCCCAGCAGCTCCAGCTGCCTTTGCTGGGAAACCTTCCTGTCCGTGTGCCTGCTCCCCTGCCTTTTCCTGACACAGCCCTTTCCATGGCCAGGAAAATCAGAGAAAAGAAAAAAGGAAAAACAAAAAAAAAACCCACCTGCATTCTAGAAAGCATTCCCTGCACCACCAGCCTGTTCTAGCAAACCGGGAGAGCGAGGCATGAGGGTGGGCTGTGAAAACAACAGCAGAGAGGAGATAAGCAGGGAGCTGGAGATCCCCAGCCTGCAGGGAAGGGCGAAATCCCTCCAAACGTGGCGAATGCTCTGCAAAGAGCAGCGACTGGAGCCGCAGAGGCGGAGGACGGTTTTGCTTGCTAGCAGGAACAGGCATGGGAAGCGAGCATATTCCCATCCACCAGCCTTCAGGCTGCGGGGTGCCTAAGCACCCTCTAAAATTTCCAGTATCCTTTTATATAGCTCTTGATTCCCTTCCGACCTGGGTCGGAATCCCGCAGCTCAGGGCATTTGTGGCTCCGTGGGCAGAGCAGTGCTGCCACACAAGGCACACGCACCTGCGAGGGAGGGACATCTGCAAAAACACCCGCACGAGCGGGGATGCTAACGCCTGCGCAGGCCCCAAACACAACCGCCAGAGCTGGGCAGGATTGTGCCACTGAGGTAGTTACTGTTCTGTCTGCCATGAATCCACATTTATGCTTCCCTCCACCTTGTAAATATTAATACTTGTTTTTCCATTCAAGTCCTTTAGCTCTGGCTTTGCAAATGTGCACCAAATCCAAATGACATGTTTGCATGCATATACTCAGTGAACAACACAGATTATTTATCCCTTGGGATAAAAGACTTGAAAATACAGATGGTCTTGATACAGTCTGATAAGAATGTAAACAGGAAAATATCTTTGTTGACTTATTTCTTAGTAATCAGTAATAATTAGTTATTGTCTAGAGATGAATTACATTATTTCATAAGCCTTGCAATGAACAATAGCTAAATGAAATCAACTTTGAGTTTCTTAGGGTTACTGAAGAAAAAAATGCTCATGTCAAATACCTCCCTGAGCAAAGTAACAAAAATCATTTCTGCATGTGTTATGCTATGTTTTCCAGTACCCCCCCCTTTTCTTTTGTCTCCCTCAAATTTAAAGGCAACAAGCAAGATCATGAGATATGTCCCAGATTTTTATCTTTCCCTTACTTTTATGGTCTCACGATTGGCTTTTTTATTTTTATTTTTTTTGAAAGAGTGCTTTTGACTCCTTCAAAAACTCCCTTTCATCAGACATCAGTATTCATTCTTTTGGGTAGTTCTTTTGAAATTTTCTCTTTCTAACCAGTCTGACCAATTATTTCCTCTCTCCCACTCTTAAGAACTGCAGCTGGTTTCTTGTCTTCGGTATATTACTTTCTGCTTCCTCATTTCAGTGGAGTGAAAAGAAATGAAATCTTTCCTTCTCTGTGGCCTTTTCTTGGACTGATTAGATTTCAGCTGGTCGTGCATCTCTTGCAATGACTTAGCTATTTTTCAAGAACATTTCAATTTGTGGATTATTATGGGCAAGAAATTTATAGCTGAGCTGTATTTGGCTTTAGGATCACCATGCCGTATGATGTTAATCCTATTCCTGATGAGGTAAGTGTGAAAACACTTCTGGTGTGGGGGGATCCTGGACTTCTGACTAGCAGTTGAGCCAGCAATGTCCGTAACCATCCTGTGCGCATTCGAGTTGTGGAACGCCCTTTCTGACAGCTTTCAGGGGAGACTGACCATATCCTGGGCAGAAATTACAGGATCTGCTTAGCAAGATGTAGGAGCCCCCACTGAACTTTCCATCAGTCCACAACAAATAGGTTCCCATTAAGCTGCCCAGTTTCTGGCTGGTTCTGCTGACAGAATAGGGCCCGGGAGTGCACGTTCACTCAGGGTGAAATTAAATTTACCTGCATACGGCCTAGTAATTAAGACTACTACCAAACTGGGCAGCAGTTCATCACTGACCAAATAGCAGTTGTGAGCTCAGCGCCTGGGAAATAACTACTGGGGCTTTCGATCATTGTATCTGGACAAACAAAAGGGCATTTGAGTAAATAACGACAATGTTCCTTGCGTATAAAACTCTTAAAAGAAAATCTCATACTAAAAAGTGAGGATAACACCCCCATATTACTGGTGTCTCTCCCTAATCTTCACAGTGTTCCTTCAGAAATCAGTACAGAAATGAGGAAGCAAATGTAGCCCCTGGACCAGGGGACAGACATCAGGAGCTCCAGTGGTGAGTCCCAGTCTGCTCCCACTCCCAGCCAGCTCAAGTCTGGCTTTTTGAGACTGCCTCAAGTCTCAGCTTTTTAAGTGGGGTGGGATATTTGCTCACCTTTCTGCTATGAATTCTTTAAATGGAAAAAGTGCTGTGTATGTTGAACCCTGAACTCAATTTTGACAGGTAAGTGAAGAAATTGATTTTGAGCCTATATTTATTTGCAGTTTTAAATTGCACTAACTTCCTCTGACTTACTCCAAATCTACAAACCTATAATTGACAGCAGAACCCATCCTTTGCCTTCCTATAGATCACTGCTCTAACCACTGAACTACATCAGGCTACCAGACAGCAGAATCTGGATCCGCATATCTCAAGTTGTTTTATAAAACCAATAAAATCAGCCTCACTTTCATAATTTTTTTTCTTAAACTACGAAAATCTAGTGCAGAAATTTGACTGTACTGCAACACAGTGTGACAAGGGCCAAATTCTACTTTCTACTATTTGATTATATAGATAACGTAAATCCATTGATGTCAAAAGCACTTCTTTAGGTTCATCTCTTTTATCTGTTGCAGCATAAGCGTGAAGTATATTTATTCTATTTTGCAACAGCTTATATTTTTGTAATGGCTGCTGCAAGAAATATTGACTTTTTATCTTTTAATAAATAATGTCTATAGATTTTGAAAAATTAGAGTTATGAATTATAGCTACTATAATCATTATGAATACATTAACAATGAATGGTCAAGCTGAATAAGAAAAGCTCCATTAAAAATTAAATAAAAAGATCTATTGAGTAAACTGATGTCTCTTCACAGCAGACATATCCCCACAGTTATTGACTGAAGCACTTCTAAGCATTAGGAAATGACCAACCATGACAAAACATTGCTAAAATAATGTTCCATAAAATACAACTTGAATATTTCCTTGATCAAGGATGATCAGGAGGCTAATTAACAGTCTTGTGTGCAGCATTCTCAGAAATTCCTTGGCTTCTCAGGAAGATTTAAATGACATGCTTAGAAATAACTAAAGATTTCAGAGAGCAAATTGTTAAAGCATAAGAAGTCATCCCAGATGACTGCACTGTAAAGATCAGACCATCTTTCTCCTGAGTTCCTTCCTTTACTTTCTGCAGATGAAAGGTTGAAGGGAACAGTAGAGAAGAAGAAAACTGCAGTAAATGGACCCTGAAGTTTAGCAAGGCAGAGCCCTCATTTCCTATTTGAATCAACTCAAAGAGAGCTGGTATGTGTTAAATGTGGGACTACGTTCCCAACTGATATTAGCCTGTTACAATATCTTATTCAACAAATAAGGATGTGATATAAAAGGTATAATCATATAGTGTCAATGGCTATGTTTAAAAAGTACATAAATGAGATTTAACTTCAATTATTATGCTACTTTGCTTTTACAGAAAGCTAAATCTCATGGTTTAGATTTAAAAGCAATGCTAACTTCCAGGCTAAAACAGAGCTAGTCTAGAGAATTGAAATGGCTCCAGTTCTTGATTTAAAACAGGTTTTTTACTCTCAGTAATCTCTGGCAGTAAAAACACGTTTTTTTTTTTTTTTTTTCTTTTCAAGATGGTTTATGATCAGTGATTTCAGTCCATTGCACATTACCCCACCACATGTCCTAAACTGCTTGGGACAATCCCAGCCTAGGGAACACACTCATAGGTTTTGCACAAAGACCACTTCATATAGAAATAACAAAACAACCTATGAATGTCTCTTCATAGGCCATTTAGTAATAAGCTCATATATCTTTACACTTTCAAAAAAGGTCTTCCTAAAAGTTACTGTTATCTCTGGGAAACAAGGGAGCCAGGTGGGGTTTGCACACACACCTTCTTTTAAACTAAATCATAATATTATTAGAGAAATATTAGATTGTATCCTCACTTTAGTTGTGGAAGACCTGAGATTAATCTGAATAACTCAAGTGAGTGGCAGACCTGAAATATGCAGGGGCAGGAGTGAACATTAATTTGACTACTGGGAAGCTGCATTTGCAGCAAATTCAGACTGTTGTGGGAAGAAGGGAGAGCAGTTATCAGGGAAAAGGGAAGCCAATGGAGCCAGCTCGACATCAAAAACTATCATCCTCGAAGAAAGAAGCAACACAGGAGCACTAGGAGCTATTGCTTTTTGATGCTTACAGCTTTTCTTTTAGACCAGAAGGAGGGTTACACCCTCAGAAGTTTCAGGATTTTTCTCCTCTCTCTCTCTCTGATGGCAATTGCTCTAATAGAGTTTTATTTTTTCATATAAATTTGCTGCCCTTACTCTTACTCATAACAGCAGACCCAATCAGAGCAGCGCCACTGGGGCAGATGGCCACAGTCCTAGATTTGGATCTATTTTAATGCAACAAATAGTTCTGTAATCTGGGTTCTTACTTTCTTAATACCGAAATGATAGAGTTTGTTGTCGTTTTAGTGCCAATTAAGAAGTTACCCTGATTTAATGCGAGACAGTTGATTTACTACGAGGTACAATGTGAATACTTGTTTTCGCCTCCTTCCCGTCTCCACCCCCTCTCCCCACGTGTTCTGATTTAAAAGATCTGCAGCATGTAAGCACCACGAGCATCACATACATGCCACGCAGCCCTGCTCATACAGTGTAGGGTAGCCTACACTGAACGCTGAAGCTTGTAGGCTCTGCAGTGTGAGCAACCCAAACTTGGCAGGTTAACGCTAATTTGGGATGCATGCATCACCTAAAGTCGTATTTGTGATCGTAGGGGATGTGCCACAATAAGCACAAGGCACACACTAAGGAAAAAAAAGTAGTATTTTGAGTGCTTACCACTCCGAGTTTCTAATTCCTCTCAGGCAGCCGCTTGAGGAACTATAGGGTATACTGTAAGTAAAGGTAACAAAAACCTCCCACAGAATCATTCATTAAAACAACAATTGAAATGTACATATAAAAAGACACGGTTGACATACATCTGGGCAATTTAAGTCTGTTAATATTCTAAAGGGAACAAAAAAAAAATCTCACTGTCGCAGCTTGGGTTGGAACCACCATGCTGCGTTGCTTTGTTTTGCGTGGCACCTCTCATGCTCCAGCTGAAAACACACCAGAGTTAAGTAAGAAATAATAGCAGGAAAGAGAAATTACAGGGTATAATGCACAGGAGAAGAGAGATGTTTTCAGCTGAGATTTGAAATCAGATTGAGAGTCAATGAGGTAGAGAGATAGAGAAAGGCTGTTCCAGATGGCGGGAGCTGCAGAGCAGAAGGCTGCCTTACCACCAATTAATTTAACAAAACCCACCCACCAGTTTCCCATCCTGACTGTTTCCCTGCACCATGTTTGGCTCAGACCTCGCCGTGTGAAACCGCAAGAACCCAGTCTGGGAAACCCGCCGTGCTCCGCGCGCTGTGGCGAGGGGCTCCCGAGCGCAGAGGTCTGCACGAAGGCCCCGCGCTGGCAGGGCGGCCCGTTTCTCGACGGGGCTGCCGCGTGCGTGATGGCCCTGCGGAGCCAGGTCTGCAAGGTGACAAGCGATCCCAGGCACATCTCAGTCAGCGCTGACCCATGGCCCTTAGGCTGCTCCTTAGGCAAGAACAGGGCACAGAGGAAAGGCTTCTGCGAGCGCGTGGGGAGACAGCTTTGTGCAACACCCTCCTGTGGGGCAAGGCCACTGCACATGGCACCTCATAGCCTGGATAGTTCAGCTCCCTGCAGCCAGCAGAGACACCCCAGAAACACAGAGGGCTGCTGCTGCCATAAGGGCACCAAGGGGAAGGCCCCCCAACACACACCTACCCATATGCTCCCACGGGACATCCTGGTGTGGCCGAAGCTGAATGCAATATGGTAACTGCCTTTGCTCGGTGGAATTCAACAAAGCAGAGGTAAACGTTAATCACACAATCTGGGTACCGTAACAAGAGGGAGTCTTCAGGCTCACACAGAAATCTACAGGCACCCCTAGGTGTCCAGGCACCTAGACCTCAGGGATCAGCTTGCAGCTACAGTCTGATGTTATCTGGGAAAAGGCAAAGCGCCAGCAGGATCCCGTGCTCTCTTCCTCTTCAGTTTCAGGATGATTTTCCTGCTACATCAGAAAGATCCAATTTGGGGTTATCTGATCTTAAAGAGGACAATCAAAAAGTCGGTGTTAATGGAAACAATCAAACTTTTGACTGTATGCAAGTAAAACAAGCAAGCTGAATTAATTGATGCTGTTTCCCGATCTGGGGAATCCTTCCACTGAACCAAGAGCAAGCACATGCCATCCCTTAAACAGCACGTCCTTCGAGTTACATTGGGACAGTAGCAAACCGCCTCTCAAACACTGGAAATGTAGTTTCATAGGATTATTTGACTTTATTCCTTTGCATAATCACAACTCTAAAAAAACCCTAGATAGAAACTATTAAAGAAGTGATGACAAAAATGCCACGTTAGATTTCCATTTACTTTATCATTAAAAAGATTTACAGCCTGTACTGATATCAGATTATAAAAATTAGGGCCCTCCATAAATTAAAAGGGCTTGCTCTTGCTGAGCTATAATAAAGGAGCTAATATGTCAGATCTGAAAGGTCTAAGAGCTAGAAAAACAAGCCGCAATGGAGCGATCTCTTAAAAGCATGTCAAGATTTTAGAAGTGGATTCCTGTGGAATGCAATGAAATATTAGGAAAAAAAAAGAAAAAAAGGTAACCTGCCAAAATAACTGTGCCAATCCTCTCCTTATAATAACCTTCATGGCAGAATTAGTAATATTCTCTTTTTCATTAAACAGGGTCTGATATAATGACATTAAATTCCATGCAAATATTCTACTTATTTAGGAATAATTTATTGTAGTTTTACTGGAAAATTTTAGCTGGATCTTAAAAGGTTTTATGGCCTCAATTATAGCACTTTTACTCCTAATAATCAATATTGATTTTACCCTATCATCCTCTTTAAAGTTTCCCTTGTTTTACAAGGAATCCAAATCTTGACTGAGTTTATAAAGTGATAATATTTTCATTCTAAAATCATATTCTTTCAGGTGATTATTTCAGCTCCCCCACACATACTCCTGCTACACCACTGAAGAGACAAACCAGATCTTACTTTCTTTGCGAGCAGGGTGCAAGCTTAGGGGAAGGCAGTGGGGGAGAGACGGTTCATTTGCACAAACCTGCGGTTGTGCTCATCCCTTTAAATACTTTCATTGCTCACTACACATTTCCACTGCTTCCAGCGCTTCCTTTCGTGCGTCAGAGTCTGCGCCTCATCTGCAGGCCACTCTCCTGCTGTCATGCAGGAGAAACCTCAGGAAACTCAGCACACTGACCCACACGGAGCTTTCGCTATGTAATCCCTGTAGGAAGGAGAGGCCTGTGCATCACGGGCAGATGCGGGCGAGGTCGACCTTTCCCTTCTGCTCCCTCAGGCTTTCCAAGCCACACAGTCCTCTGAATTTTAACGTCCCAAGGCAGTGCACACCTGGCTACCTTCTCCCGCAGCTGCCACGCCGCTCCCCTTCGGGTTAAGGGCTTTGGCGTGTGAAGGCAGAGAGGCAGAGAGCACCTCCGCTTCAGCTCCGCTCCCGCGGCCCACGCTCCATGCCGGAGGGCAGCTGCGGAGCACGCGCGACTCAGGTGGCCGCTTGCCTCTTTCCAGGCTCTCAGGGCCTACCCTCCTTGTCATCTCCACTGAGCAAAACAGGGAGGAATACGAGAATGCATGAACTTTGATCAGTTAGCCCCATGTTTTCTTCAGCTTTAAACGGGTACAAATTGAGGTGACGTTCTGTGGAGGAAGATAGTGCTCAAGGGAGGCTCTGGAAGGCTGTGTGCACAGTACAGATTCTTATTGGCAGTGTCCAAGAATGTCTCCACTTTTCAAAGTATTAGTGACATATTTTTGCCTTTAGCTTTTCTATCATAATTAGTGAAATGCGTATATACATGGAGTTGAAATATGGACATTCTTCTACTCGGAAGAAATAGGAAGAAACGCATGACAGAAGTCATATGAGGGAAACAACACATAGGGTTCTTTTCTGATCATCCCCAGTGCCTTTTATGCACCTGCCTTGTAGCTTCTTTTACTCTGTCCTTCTGCTCCTTAACACCAGGTTTATTTCAGCATCTTTGGAAATGGAAAGATCCTCTTTTGTTTCAGAATTAATACTTTGCTGATGAAAAGAATGAACCCCAGGGGCTGTCTTTTCCAATCAGGCGCTGTACAAGCACTTGAGCTATGTTCTGCAGAACACTGAAAACATGGCATGCCCAGGAAATGTTTGCCATCACATTAGTGATGCTGTAATGGGCACCACAAATCACCTGGACATTAATAGAATGAAATCACTTACTGCCTCTGAAAGCAGCTTTATTCTCAGTTGGTGTCCTGAAGGCACCATGTGTGCAGTCTAGGGTTTCTACCACAATGGAGAAATTTTCAAATATCATAAAAGTCCTGTTTTACTTGCTGCTTTTAGAGTTTAAGTCTCCACTGATTGTTTCTGATGGCAGTCTCTAAAACAAAACAAGCATTTAAGAAAATGTAAAAACGAAGGGGAGAAAAAAAAAAGAGTTGTCTTATGAACATAAAGCAATCCCTAAATTTTCCAAAAGCTGTAACAGGACAGGATACACAGGATACACATGACTTCTAATGACCACCCTTGCTCTCACTTAATGGCAATAACGCATCAAACGTGTTTCTTTACCCTGCTATTGCTGGTCCATAATTCAGTCGTCAGACAGGTCCGAATTCTGCCCAAGCTGTTCCAAAGTGTCTGTAACAGAAGCAGAGGCACCTACAAGCACTTCCCTTTTCGCGCAGAAAATAGATCAGCTTCAATGATCACAGTCCATGTGAAGCAGACAGCAGTGGTTAAATTAACTGTTGTGATCAAAGAAATGGGCTGTTAAAAATACCCAGTTTCCTATTAGAGAAGACTTTTTAATTGTGCTCCCAGTGCCCAGAACACATTGAATTTTTTATGAGATAATTCAGGTAACAGCCCATTACAAACGGTACCTGATTGAGCCCGAGGAAGCCGGGGCAAGGAGAGCTCTCACCGGGGCGCAGTGGCTCCCCCCGCTCCCGGCCCCCGGCACAAGGACACCCGCAGGGACACGCGTGGAAACCACAGCGTTAGCGGCGGGTTAAACCACAGTGCTCGGCTGGGAGCGAGCACGGCCGCAGGGCCCGCTCGGTACCGCCAGCTGCAGCGTCCGCAGCCGAGCCCCGTGGAGCCCACGAGTCAGCCCCTTTAGTGCCCATAAAATGGAGCGTCTCACATCGCAGGCTCATCTTTCTGCTTCTAACTTATTTTCACTTTGTATTAATACAGTGTTCGTTATACCGTGTGCGAGAAAGCTGCTAGTTTCTCTGCTGCTACTCTAGCAATCAAACTGATAGCTGTAAAACAGATAAATAGGAGCTGTACACCACCGATGCTGCTGGCCCATTTTTCATTTTTTGAAATAAACCCCCAGAGTCTTTTTTTTCAGAATAAATTGAAGATAAAAAAGTTATCTTTTGATGTGGATAGTTTGAACATGTCAGATTTGTGAAGCATTTTCTTCGCCTAGCTTAGCACTCAGCCTTTTGAAAGACATATAAGGCAAAGCACGGCTGTCAGGGTTTTTTTAAAAAAAAGAAAATAGTTGTATAAGACAAAAATTAAGTGGCTCTATTAAAAGCAGAGGATCTAAAAAGCCAGGTTCTTTTCTCCTTGTTAATGCGAAGTAGCATTTTACTCCACAATTCTTCCTTACTGAAATCAATGAAATTACTTGGGATGGGGAAATAACACTCTGTACAAATAAATGTGTCTAAATCTGGCCTTAATTCTTCTGCTCCTGTCAGTGAAGTTGCCCTTATAGTCTAGGATCTACCAAGTGTCACATGTTTTATGCTCCTTGTTCTAAGCAGAGCAAGAATAATCAGAATAACACATGAACGGCTGAGCAGTAGGCCCCTCAACTGGGGACCAGTTTGTTTTGAGCAATTCTTCCTCATCTTTTGATTATATTGGGATGATTTATGTAAGGTTGAAGCAATAAGGAACCCCATTTTTATTTCTGAGTCACCATTTTTTTGGCACAGTTGATGTGAAAAATGCACAGAATGTATTCAGTATATTCATAAGCAAAACATCAAGCGTAAACACTGTAGTCAAGGAAATATTTCTGTACACAGTTTACTTCATAAGCTATACAAAGTTAATTTCTTGCAACTCTTGAAAGGCTGCTCATACTTGGATCTGAAATAAGAGAGATGAATAACACTAGTGATTCCGAGTATACTGATTTCCCTTCTCCCTTTGGCAGTTTGTGCCATTGATGATTCACAGAAGGCAGGTACAGACCCAGAGAAGGGCAAAGGTAATTTTACACTACACTGATTTCCTCCAATGTGCTTAAAATCTACATCTGTGCACCTCAGAGCAGATATTTTTGCAGTTTTATTCTGCTTATGCTTCTAGTCCAGAGAGCTCCTGATTTCACTTAAGCTATTGCTGAATTACTCCTTACATAAGTTAAAAGACATCAGACTCTCTATCATGCTGTGTGATACTGTTTTATACAATAAAAGAATGAATGAGAGGAGCATGGTGGGGTCAGAGATTAGGAACTAATGAATAAAACCAACAAATTCTAGTCCCTTTCTGGCTGCAGTTCATAAGAGATGATTACTTATTTCCAGCATGGCTGCATTTTTGATACAATAGCATCCTTTGAACACCTATAGCAAAAGCAGTTATTCATAAGGCAGGTTCCAAAAACACCTGACAGGATAAGGTCCTGAGAAGTGTAAATCTTTAGGGGAGAGGGCAGAAGAGAGGTAAGAGATAATAATCTTGCAGAAAAGATCAATTTTTTCATAAGGTAGAAAGCCTGGTCATGACAGGAGCACCACTGCTGTAGGACTGGCCTCTATCCTGCAAGTCACAGCGGTGTTAAATCTCCCCCAAGGGAGGGCACAGAGCTCCACAGACTCACCAGGAGCCTCCTTTCTCCTTTCACGTTTCTGCCCATGTCCCTGGGAGGCACCGGGGATGCTGCACACGGCAGGGCCGAGTTTTACTTCGCAGCAGTAGGTTACATTACGCACAGCTTTAGCCAAGGTCAATGCAGAGTTCTCAGATGCCAAAAAGAAGTCGTCGCTATAACTGCTCTTCCCTTCTGCAGAACTCCTCAGTAATCTCCACAACCTCCCACAGTCCAGAAGGCTCCAAAAGCGCCTTTCATTATTCCAGACCTACAATTTAAAGGCATCTTGTCACGGTGTCCTATTCCTCAGCAGAACGTGGACTAAAGATCTCTAGTACCAAATTAAACTCATCAGCAAACCCCATTCACTTTTATCAAGTTACATTAGGAAGCTTTAATATCCCTTCCAGCCCCCATCCCTATGTTTACATTCAGGAGATCACACTGTCTTGGTACAGAAGGAAATCCACAACACGATTAAAGTTATAGTCAGGAAAACAAACATTACTATCTAGCTGTAATGTATTTGTTCTACCAAGTGCTCTCTCATTACAGGAGAGCATGCATTAAAAAAATGAATCCTTCCTTTGAGGATTCATTAGTTGTACTACGTATTAGAAGTGGCTCCAATCCCTTAGTCCTACTTTGTAGGAACATCGATGCCACCTTTTCCTCAGCAGTCACTCCTGCCCCCTGGTGACTCCCTCAGTGACCCAGAACGGGAGGCCCACAGGAGCCGCCCGTCAGTGCCACCGTGCTGGTCTGCACACCCTGTTCTGCTCCCACCTGCGGAGAACCAACTTCAGCCAAATTCGCCCTTGCTCAACTTCACCTGTGCAAGGAGTCGCAGCCATTTTACACAGGGAAGTAATAAATCTAATGCAGCAATAAACTCAATGCAGCTGTATGCGTTTGCTTCATCAGAGACTCTCCTCCTAGGCTGGGGTGAGTCAGAGATTAGGCCGGGGGAAGAGGATCCGCACGAAGCACAACAGCCCTCTCGGCTCTAAAGGCACAGAGCTAACAGCACGCACAGTAAACACCGGGGGTGCTTCTCTAGATGAGGCTAAAAATCAAAATAAAAAGTGAATTTCACGGAGTAACTAAAGTATGAATTTTGGCCAATGTTGCATTTCTTGGTATGAGCTGGAGATAAAAACGCAGCCTTGTTGTATCTAAAGAGAAAGCAAAGCCATCATCAGAGGTGAAAATGGCTGTATCTCAAATGGCCAGTGCCGACATGGAAAGTCCTGGCCTTGTTTATCGGTGGAGGAAAACGCTCCACTTGATGGTGGAGATCCGCTGCGCTATTCCGCGCTCCGCGCCGCCGCAGCGGGCACCGCGCGGCCGGGACGGGCAGCGCCTCTCCGGGAGGAGGCGTCAGCGCGGAGGGGAGGTTCACACAAACAGCAAGTAAAGAAACAGGTGCAGAAATGTAGTGAAACTGGAGTTCCATGAATTAAAATATAACAAATACATGGTAAAGTTAAACCTGCAGAGGGGAGGAGGGGGAAAAGAAAGCACACAGTAGATAAAGCATAACTTACTAGAGCAAAATCAGTATTTTGCAGGAGGACAGCAGTCATTCGTTAAAATATTTATAAACATCACAAATTCTACTATTCATATAAGAGCACTGCAGGAATTTTCATGCAAACTCCAAAGCAGGGCAAGTCCCTAGGTTATTTACAGGCTTCCAGTGCTGTTTGCTGTTTACGAGTCCTGCGTCTGATGTGCCTAAGAACCAGGCACTGCAGCCCTGTTCTCAAGAAAACTGTCCCTCTGTTTTGCAGAGGTCAGTAAGTGAATGGTTTAACTGGGCAGGAATCAAAATGAGAACTTAACTCTATGACAAAATAGCCTCTGCTTAAATGGAAACAAAATTAAAACTCCAATATTTATTCAGTGTCATCTAGTCCTCATTATCACAAAAACATTTGATCCATTTTCGTCTTATATGACTAAACATCCAGTTTCAGGGTAGTAGATATAAAACTCCCTTGCTGAAAAGGGAATCAACTGCAAAGCGGATTGCTGAAGCTGCTACTGCAGGAGATACAGCAGGTTCATTCCAGAGGTGAATCTTCTCCAGAGACAGAGTCCAACACAGTAAGAAACAGTTCTGAAAAAAATTCAGGCTGTCCTCAAACAAGCACCCTGGTCTCATCTCATTATTGCTCTGACCTCCAAGCAGCTACCTAAAAGAACAGTCATCCCTCCACCCTATTGACCAAAGACATTCTTGGATTTTTTATCATTTTTTATCTATTGAAATAAATTTTCTTGCAATTTAATATATGCCTTATTTAATTTGACTGAAGGGTTTAAAGTTACATACCTATATACCTTGCTGAACAAACCTCTGAACAAACCTGAAAAAAGAGAATTTATTTGTTTCTGTATTATAGTTAATTTAGGCATTTGTTGATTTGTTTTTAAAAGTAACAGCAGGAAAGTGTTCATGATAAATCAGAAGAAAAAAAAAAGCCCAAGTTTAATTCAAAAATAGAAACTCAATTGTTAGACCTATTTGGAGGTGGTCATTCAATGATCCGAACCTGTAGGACTGAGATAAATTACTTGTGGTAACATTTTCCTCTTGGAAAATCACAGATGAGACTAAATGAGACGTTTTATATATATAGTAGCAAACAGTCATAGGTACATTTCATTTTGAAAGTCCCATCTGTCTTACAGCCGAAACAGTTTTTGACACCACAGAATGATTGCTGCACTTCACGTTATATGAAAAGGCAGTAAGAGTTGATACACATCAGGGCTCTGAACATCAGCACTCCATTTTACCATACTGAGCATTTTTTTTCTAAAAAAATGAGTTAAAAACAAGAAAACAAGAAAATATAGCTAGATTAATAATTTATATCCATTCCTTTAAATGTGATCAAAATGCAATTTCAAGACCCTGAGTTATCTAATCCCTAGAAAGATCATCTAATTCTTACACTGGAGCTGTTGCATTGCTTTCATAGAAAAGCAAACAAAATGCTCAAATGTGATTTATCCTTTGATCACATTTTAATTGACTTCATTAAAGCTGCAAATATTAAGGGAACTCTTAGCCTGTGTACTTCTTGCAGCCTGCTTCAACATGCATCTTAAAGCTAACTGTGTGTGGCAATCCACAGTCAGTAAGGTTTAAATTAATAACACAGACTTAACTACTACCATCAAAGCAAAGAGTTAATTAGTTTCCTATTTGCAGTATGATACCGAAATGCCGCAAGAGCTCAAGATGATTGTTACCATCACCAGGAAAATAAGTGTAGAGTTTACCCAAGATTAAAGAGGGATTAGTGCGCTGTCTTATTGCTTAATAAAGAGCTATCAGTGGTATGCTCAATCATAGTTTAAATCATCTTCCTTATCAAGGCAACAGCAATTATTTTACCTACAATATAAATAAACATTAATTTCCAAGATTCAGATTATGCCTTTGAGCACCACTGGTTGTACCATGTACATTACAAAGATATGTACAATAGAAAAAAGTGTATTATCTGTGACATATCTATGAAGGATCAGTTATATGATTCTGAAAGGTAAGCAGAAGAGATATTTTTTTCTTTAAATAACTAACCAGATTCCACTGTGGATGATTTTGGACTATGGAATCTATTTATGAAAGAATTGCCTACTGAATAGAGATGATTTTAGGCTGGATAAGAATCTTATTTTCTTTGCAATAACTGGTATCTCTGGTATACTTGCATGGCTGAGGAAGATCTCACCAGGGAGCACTTTCTCACACGGGACTCTTTGCTGCAGGAATTAAGCCCCCTTCCACCCTTGCATGGTTTCATCGGTTTCGGTTTGCTCTGGTATCATCAGTTGTGCCAAGGTCGATGTATTGCTGAGTAAATTACATTGGTTTGCTCTTTTGGTCTCATGCTGCTGTTCCTGGGCAGTGGTCAGAGCAGACTGGGTTGGAATGGGAGTTATTCCCACTTTTTAGTACATGGTACCTGTTGACTGTTAGAACAGAATTTTCCTTTAAAATATTTGCTTGCGGATGCAGGGAGGAGTGAATGCCAGCAAAGTGAGGAGGCCTCCTCGGCATGTTGGCTTCGCAGTAATACTGGAAAGGGGCTTACAAGCTTTGCAACAGAACAGAGAGAAATACAGTAAAGATAATTTTTTTTCCGTTTCATGGCATCCAAAGCAAGGTACTAGGCTCAGCTCTTGTCCTGGCAGAGTGTAACAACGCAGGTTTTAAAGGAAGGCAGATACAACATCAGTTTTTCACGTTCTTAATGAACAGTGTGGATTCAGTGCTTTCAGAATAACAGATGATTTAATTGGATCTGTATAATCTAATGTAATCAATCTCATTTAACTAAATGTCACACAGCCCTATGAATACCAAGAGGCAGTTTACGTACACACACCAAGGAGCAGGACCAATTTCTGAAACCCTTACTAGTGTGAGATCAGTTTTCACGAGTTGCCCAGAAAAAGCAGTGCACTTTTTTTGTTTCTAAAATAAATGCTGAACACACTACCTTCAAAGAAGTATGAAAGCTTATGATCTAACAGAAAAGATGCAGGAAATTGGAATTTCGTTTAAGTTGCGCTCACTAGACTCAACTTGAATTTTAAGCAGAGCAAAAGGTAGAACTGGACGGATTTTTAAGCCTTATTTTTTTCAATGGACAAACTGTACTTTTCCAAGGGCCAAGCACATTTTCAGTTTTGTTTTATTTCTAAGTTCTCCGTCAGATACTTCATACATCTTACCAGAGCATAAATGCTGTCAGGAAGGCGGCTGAGCACTCAGTACTCGCAGATTAACGCGGGTGGTTTATACCTGGTGCTCAGCCCGCGGCTCCCGTCTGCTCAGTTCTCCCCTCTTGCAGCTCCCGTCCCCTTCTCGGTAAGCCCAGATAACGCCACTGCAGCCTCTGGCACAGGATGCACCACTGGGCCGGGAAGGAGGGCTCTGCCGGGCTGGCATGTGTGTAGCCAAGGCTATCTTGTTTCCAACACAAGCACAAGGCTTTTGCTGCCACCACCAAGGGATGGAAGCTCTGCTTTTTCCCATTGTTGTGCCAGGTTTCTCGCAAAAAGCCCATAACTGAGCACCAGTTTTCACCTAGGGTGGACCCATGTTCAATGCACCGTATAGATATAGCATCTTCTGCCTCAATAGACAAGCAGTGCTATTAAAATAAAAAATTCAGGGCAAATAAATGTGACTGATTATGCTACAATAGGAATTTAAAGTATCTTTGTTGAGGGAAAGCTCAAGAAACTGCAAAGTAGTATCTGTAGAATGTAAAACTAGAAAAGGAACTTATTTAGCTGTGTTAATGCACTCAAGATTTCTACTGTGTCCATCATGCTCTTAATATCCAGCTAGATTTAATTGGAAATTAACCCCATTAGAAGCCATAGCTTATGGGATATGACATGTGAGAGGAAATTCTTAAAAAAAAGGGATGTAAATTGCTATTCTCAAATATGAAGTAGGGAAAATATTTAAAGGTATTTTGGTATCTAATTCCCTTTGCTTTTAAGATATGAAACCTTCCTTTAGGAGCTTGAAAACATGGATAATTTTCAAGAGAGATCTAGGAACCTAAACCTCATAATGGGACAGTGTCACTTTTAAAAATAGAACACAATGTTCTTAAATCACTTTGTCATTATGAAAACAAATCCGAGATAGTTGGTGACCCCCATAGTCCTAAACCTCAGTGTGGAGAACGGCACCAACAGTGGCAATCTGCAGTTCTCCCTAATTAGTTGTCACTGTGTGTCAACCCACAAGGAAATAGAAGACTCTCAAAGTCACCATTTCTGTCCTGTAACTTACTTAAAAGTTTTTTCATCTTGGAAGCCCTACTCAGCTTTTGAAATTTGTCAGGCTTGGAGACCAAGCAAGTAGAGGGGTAAGTGATCAAAAGCAGCTGATTTATGGTCTGAAGTATCTGAACATTTAAAAGACCTTCAAGGGTACAATTTAAAGTGTCCCTCGGTGACTTTAGTTTACACGGGCGACCCTTACAGCGCAGATAACCAAGGCAGACGTTGTCTTTGGCAGCATTACAGGACTATACTTCACAAACCTGGTCTGTTTGTTAACTGTTTTTCACTGTTTCAGACAGCCACTCGTGCATTATTTATGGCATGAGGCATTGCTATATATTTGCTCTCACCTTTTATTTGATTACAGAAACCTAATTGTGGCTAGCACAAAAGCAATGGAAATACTGCAGATATAGATTTAGCTCTCCTTTGTGTCTCTTATCGTTTGCAGGGTGTCTGGCACTGTTTGGTTTGGGGGTTTGTTGGTGCTTCTTTTTGGCTTGATTCAGTTAGAACTATGGTCATGCAATGTTTGATTTCTGAGGCTCTGAATAGTGATTGATTGTATCAGCTATTCTGTGGTGTGCTGAAACCCAGAATATTTGGCCTCTCACTGTTCCTTTCTTTGCAGTTAATGGGTTAGATGATCTGAATATAAAATTCTGGGTTCTACTTATTTTCTTCCCCTTCACTCAAATATCCCCAAAATATAAATAAACAAAGGCCCCATGCCAATCTGATAGACTCCTAGGATGTTTTAGCATATACAGAAGGAACACTTTTGCAGACTACCAGCTCAATGACTTATCCATTTTTATCTGCTTACTCAGTTTGTATAGAACAAATTACACTGAGGGTGGGGGGTGAAAACTGAGTAAATTTGGCTTGATTCATCACCTGTCCTACTCTGCAGATCAATCAGTTAATAATTTCATTGACCTGGAGGATCATTCAGAACAATATATTTAATTCGGTCATGCATTTAGTTTAATTAAGGTTTGAAGTTACAGTGCTCTGCTGGCAAAGAGATATTAAATCTGCTTTTTTTTTCCTGCTTTCCATTCACCATGTGAATTTCCTCTACTGGATATCGTTCATAACAGATCTTTCATTTCAGTTTAGCTGATTTGCCCACTTTTGTGAAATTCTGCAGCTTGCTTTGCCATAAGTGTCACCTGAAAGCCTTGCTGTCACTTGACGAGCATGCTGGAAATATTAGGGTTCTTAGGCACTCCGGCAGTAGATGGAGGAAGGGGAAAAGGTCAAATATTGGAATCAGCCATCTGAACATCGGCCAGGACAAGGTCAACTGCTCTGGTGCAGGGATGCAGCTGAGAAAGGACACTAGTGTCAAAGAGTGGCAACTACACAGGCAAGGGCGTTTCATGAATTTACTGGTAAGAATCTCATTGAAACGTTGGCTGATGTTGCGAAGGCGTCTTCACCTCTGAAAGGCAACGGTTTGGGTGTTTAGACCTGCCCTGATGAGCAACCAGCCCACGCATGTTGCAAGACTACGTGTAGGGATAGGACCAGCAGCAGGATTTCCTTGTTCACGGCTCTCCTGGGCTCTCCTCCCTGGCATTCCCTGGGAGGTGCAGCCAGGCACTGGGCTGCCTCCCAGGGAGCACATTAAGCTTTTCTTGGGCTCTTGTTTCTGTGTAACTGGCCAGTCTCTGGGTAGGCTGCTAGGTCTGGAGATCCAAACATGCTAGTCAGGACTGAATGGGTTTTATAGCTTGTGTTAGGGTCATTGCAGTCTCTGAACTGCACTGGTGTTAGACGATACGCTTTCAAAGGTGAGAATCCTTGAGACAAATGTGACTTCCCATTTTATAGACAATCAGCTGCCTGCAAAAACAAGCACTTTGAGAAGGAAGGGGTATGCTGGTTACTTGGCCACTTCATTCTCATGTGTTTCCTCGTTTTTTACTTTCACTCAAAATCACAAAAACATAAATGTTTTGGTTAACAAGGATGATATGAAAGGCACACAGTCAGGTTTAAGAGCACATCTTTGTGGAAAGCACAACTTGCTGTTGGTGGCATTATTTCCCCCAGTGCAGAGAAAGGCCTGTGTTTTACAGTGACTAATAACTTTCCTTCTCATACTGCTATTTGTTTTGTTGGTGTTTTCCTTTTTTTTTTTTTTTTCCTGGGCTGAAAAACAAATTGAAGACAGATCATTGCTGGTCTGTCTGTTACTATAGGGGAAAGCACAGATAAAAATCACTAACTTCTTTCCTTTTGCAAACTATATAAAAACAATTTTTTGCTTTTGCAGTCTGCCCATAAAGAGAAGCTATACTGTTCCCTGATATCTGCAAAAAAATGAATTTGTGATTTTAGGGGCCTTTTCCACTGGTTAGTTTTCCTATTTCAGTAGTGTTTAACCTTCTGCTTGAGCTGGATATTTCTGCATTCACAGAACTTCTTTTTCCTTTACATTTTGATGCAGGTTTCTTCCAAGAAGTCCAGCTTCCTTATAGTAAACTGATACTTGTAAGAACACACATGTGTCTGGAGAACTGAGAATACTCCAGGTCTCTGCAGAATTGCCCCCCACGGGTGAGCCTCCGGGTACACACCCGCCTCCTTCAGGGTATATATCCAGTGTCACTGCTTCTCATTTAATGACCTCCCATCAGTCCTCCCTGGATACCATTTTCTTACTTCATCTCACCATGAGTTTGTTCTTATTAAGGGCCTGATCCATCAAAGCACTTAAACACATGGTTGTGAGTTGTAAACCCACCAGGGTAAGTACCTCGACTTTTTATAACCCTGTAAAGTGTGTAAAGTGTGTACCTATGGCACTATAAAAGATGCGTTTAAATGATGTCTGTGAGAAGAGCTAACCTTTCCCATTCAGCACTTATTCTCCTCTATAACACAAAAAGTTTCTGCAGTTTGTTGCATATATTTCAAACAAGGCTGGTTTTGACAAATTGACTGTTTCTCTTTTAGTTCTGTCTTTTTTGCACCTGTCTAAAAGAGCGCCTATACCTAATAAATTCTCAAGATATTTTTGCTTATCTGTATTCCTCAAAAAGGCTGTTTAGATTCTCTTAGACGCCCTGAAGGATTACTTAATAGTTAATTTTTTTTTCAATCCAGCTTCTTTAGAAAAAATAAAGCAAAATAAGAAAAAAAAGAGGCACACAGCAGGCCTTTTTCTTGTAGTTGCTGCCAAGGATAACCCTCAAGTTACATCCTGTTCTGAGAGCAAAATTTGGTCCAGTGCAGAATTTTAATTTCTCAAAGCACAGAAATAAAAAGTAATTAAACCTCTGCATATTCCTTTTGTACTATAAATACATTAATAAAATAGGCAAAGGAAATCAACTCCTAAATTATCAGCAGTAGTAAAATGCTGAATATTGAAATGCAGTTTAATTTATTCATTTATATTTTTTTATCAGATTAAAATAGGCCTTTAGGAGCAATTTAAGCTTTACAGTAATGCAATTGTTTGGTATAGTCAGCAGTTAGATACACAGCTATTTTTGTAGAAAACAAAAAAAAAACCAGCAGGCTAGTGGCAAAGTCTTATGTTTCAGTGTAAATTGATGACGAATTTACACAAATCTCTCTTCTATAAACAAACATTTCAGCGTGAAAACTTGGTAGTGAACCAACAGAACTGATCTGGTTCTGTGTCCACAAAAAGAAAGTCAGGCTCCAATTATGGGAGAACTTCTAGGTAACCAGTGTCTCTCTAAGTTAGCGTATATAAAGTGTAAACCTTCTCACCCCAAAATGAACTTAGAAGTTGGCTATCTGCCTTGGATATATTTTAGAGAAAATTGGTTAAGCCTGAGGCAAAGCATAAAGTACAGATGTCGTATATTAATAGCAGAGACAATTGGAAACCTTTTAGCCTATGTATTAGATTATATGTCTGCAAAAGAAAGATTAGTAGGAAGGCATTCCAAAGCTCAGACTATTAGGGGAGAGTTTTCCCTGAGTATTTTTGATATCAGAAAGCGCTCTCGGTCTCAGTCAACTGCAAGGGGCGGATGACATTCCTCACAACCATTGCTAAAGTAACAGTGACCTGTCAAAACTACCACAGCACAGATCCAATCTATTTAGGATTCAGCAGCTGCTCCTGTATATGCATAAGCAAAGGCCTTTATTTCTAGACTTTTGTTTTATATTCTGGGAATTTACGAGGATACAACTCTGCATAAGGAGTGACTGGAGTGAGGGAGTAACATTCCCCTGAGGGCGGATCCTGCAAGATTTGGGCATGACAGGCACAAGTTGTGCAAATGTAGGTATGGCTGAGGAAAAGCCTACAACCTTGCATGGCTCATCCAACAGAGTGATGCTTTTTGCCTGTGGGCTTGAAAACCTCCAAGGGGGGAGACTGCACAGGCTCTAGGCAAGATCTTCCACTGAGAAGGACTGTCCTTGGGCCACACCAGCCCAGAGCCACTGCAGGGAATAGTTCAGGCAAAACACATTTATTCCCCATACTGCCTCCAAGCCAGGCTGAGGAAAAGACATCCCTGCGTGCCAGACTGTGCCTCCGTATCATGAAAGGAGAAGCTAAGGCTGTGAATGGTTTTCAGCAGAAGCTGTATTATCACTCAAACAAATAACATACTGGTTACTGTAGATTCATATTATGAGCATTTTCTTCTTAATCAGGAGAGCTAGAAAAAGTTGTTTACAATTAACTTAAATTCTAGTCTCAGAGAATCTGAGAGGCAGAGGACAGAGATACTGACTCGTGCCCTGCCCTGCTCTGCTCGCAGACGCAGTGAGGAGACGCGGTGAGGAGCGCGGCTCTGCGCCTGGCCCCAGCTGCCCAGCTCCGAGGGTCACCCGTTTCAGAGGCACAAAATGCCCTGCAGACATCCCTCCGCCAAGGCAGGGATAATAATCCTAAGGGACGTGTTTATTACACTTGTTTCTAGACCAGAAAGAATAATGAAGTATGTTGCATCTTGTTGGAATATTACACAGACTTCTAACAAACCGTAAATTGACAAGAAATTATTTATCATCTTAAATGCCTGTTGGACACAGACTTGTTCACTTTTAGATATTGCATAGCTTGTTTTTCAACACAGAATATGATGAAACCTAAATGAGGAAGGGCAAACAAGGAATCTATGAAACTCCTTTTCACTGTTTCCATAGTAACTTCCTTAATAAGCTTAATAAACTTGCTTAGAAACAACTACATAAGCAAATATATTGCATAAATTTTTCAGGCATAATGAACACACTGTCATGGCTTGGCTTCTTGTATTGTTTTTACAAATACTTTACCCCTTATTCAGTTTGGTGGTTGTCTGTAAGAGGCAAAACCTGAGGGATAACAAAACAACCTCCCTTATACATCCTTCCCAGGGATGTGTTTGAGAGAGGCACATTTCAGGTGTAGTTATTACGTTAGGATATAACTGTGTTAGTAGGGCAAAACAGAACAAAAGGCTGGCCAAACTCACACAATAAAGGAGTTGTTATAATTGGTGGGTATTGGCAAGGGCTCTTGCAGCCCGGACCGTCGCAGCGCCCCAGGCGGCAGGAGGAGCCCAGGGACCGGCTGTGCTGCACGGGCTGGGGTTGGCAAGGCCCTGTGGCACGACAGAGCCTGACATTGCTGGCCAGAGGCTTTTGGGGTAAAAAGTAAGGAACCGGCAGCTTAAGGGGTAAAAATCTGTCTTAGCAGTATTTTATCACGTCTAGAACTGAGAAATATCTCAAAAAATTGAAATGATATTTTAATGACTATTATGGAGTCCTGCCTTACCTGAGTGCTTTGAAGTGGGTGCTGACCAGACACAGGATTACGTGTTTTCGCTTAAAATAATCATCGATTAAGGTCCCAATTCTGCACAAAACAGAATACACATGCTTAACTTTAGCATCCCAAAGCAAGGCTGTGACTAAATGCCATAAACTATATAATGATTTATTTTCTCCAAGGAATATTTAACTCAATAATATGAAAATGTGATTTCACTAGAGACAAGATAGCTACTAGCAATGATACCAGCTATGATCCTTTTCGAAGTTAACAATAATTATTTTTAATGTGTCTTATTGACTTCTAATAATCTCTGAGGGGATTAATACCTAAGAAGGCATGTATGTGTTGATGATAGAAAGCAGAATGAAGTATACTGATTTACTGCAACTCTTCATTAAGTTTAAAAGCATTCCACTGTGATGAAGACATCAACCATAGGCTGTGGTAATTTTACATTGCAAAGGAATAGTTAAGGGCAGGAAGACTAAAAAAGAAAGCAAACAATGTTTTAACTTGAACTCAAGCCAGATTTCACAAGAAAAAGACCCTAATCAAATCCAAAGAAGTAAAATACATTAGAAATATCTGACATTTCTCCCTCCCCGAAAGCATGGGAGAAACATATCTGTTAGGTATGTGCTGAAAATTTAGCTATGTAAGGTAATAGGAGTTTATTATTTTGCAAAAAGATATGCACACAACTGAATTTCCTGTAAATATTCAAACTTTGATTCTCATTCTGTATTATCTACAAAGATACAATACTGTTGATTATTATGAAAATAAATCTTAAAAGCCAACTTATGAGTCAAGACAAGCAGGAGCTTTTCATATCTTTTGTTCTATAAAATAATGAATTAATTTTTTTTTAATTGTAAAAATCACTTTGAACTCCAGAAAACAGAAATAATATGTTTTAGATTACATATAAACTATGATAAGCTTTTTTTTTAGGGCTTACTTTTAATGAATCTGTAGCAGAGTTGCATAACTGAGCTATAGGTTTTGGAACATAAGAACACAGACGCCAGCAGAAAGCTGACCATGCTTTACCAACCAAAATAGAGGTATTGTAAACTTCTAATTCAGAAGGAAAATCCCTCTAAACTCCAAGAATATCAAGATTTTATCTTGTGTTCCCAATTATTTCCTGTAAAGTTTTACACTTGTAAATATTACCAGAAGAACTTGTGTCATTAACGCAACTACCTCAACATTAAAAAATACTGAAAGTCTGCCTCTTTCCTGAACAACACACGGCCCTGATGGCTGTGCATATGTGTGTCCCTGTATAACAGAGCTGAAATTTTTCATAAATGTTATCATCAGTCGTTTTTCTCAGAAGCAAACGAGCACGGGATGTTATTACGTACTCGGATTGTATCACGGTCAGGTTACTAATAGGCACAGGGCCAAGCCCCTGCAAAAAAAAAAATTAGATGATATTTATTTTGGAAGTCTCTCAAAACAGGAACTCTTTTGTGGTACTTAGTACAGTGTCAGCACCTACAAATAAAAATAAATAATTCAGATTCTCATATTTGGCTTGGTCAATTATTCTGAATATCTATCTGAAGAGATTAATTCGGCAGCTCTATCTCTCCTCCCTCAGAACCTGAGTTGCTGCTGCCCCCAATTTTGATAGACACTCATGTTCACTGGGCGCCCTTGCTACAGAAACCCTCTCTCTGGGCTCTAGGGTGTCCTCTAGCCGGGGCGGCACAAATATCCGCGTGCCGCCTCGCAGCCCCACACTGACTGCTGACGGGCTCACATGTAGGAGCATCTTGGTTTTTTTCTTTTTTTCTTGAGATTTCCTCTCAGAAAACCATTCCAGTTTTGGCTAGTTTTTCTATCTTTTGAAGTTACTATAACACTTCTCATTGATGGACCATTTCCAACTGTGTATCGAATCCCTTCCTGAAAACTCCTTCCAGGCCTTAATTGTTCTATCAGAAACCATTAAGTCCCAGTGCCCCCTGTCCAGTTGCTGACATTTTCTGAGTGTTTTGCAGAGACTCCTAAGCCACCCACTGGCCTTTGCAGATTTTGCAGATACAACTGCTGCCTTGTGCCCACCCAGACCTTTTACTTGGGACAGTGCCATACATTAATTAATGTCACCATTAAGTCATCCTATTTCCTATCATTCTCCATGAGAGCTGAATAAAAACTTTTAGATGAATTTGAGTTCTCAAAACATAAGGTTATTTGTACAGGAGAGAACTACTTTTTTTTTTTTTTTTTTTCATTCCAACTGCATAGCTTGGTCATTTCTGTGTATATTCACTTCTTTTTGGACTTTTGTCTAACTATGCATGTTAAAAGTATTTCTATGTCTCTGCTCTCATAGTTTACTATCATCCAAGAGCCCTGCGGATTTTCTTTCTTTACGGGATTTCAGAAGAGGAATTTTGTCATCCTGAGATAAAGAATTGCTAGTAGATTTACTTGTGCCCCACACATGCAGATATATCCTGACCAGGATTTTTAGAATCGTAGTAAAGTACTTTATTACAGCAGTATAATCACAAATTTTATCTACAGCTCAGCATCAAAATAGATAGGAAATTCATTCCTCTGTCTAATAACATTTCCTTGGAAAATCCTAGATCACAAAAAGTATTCCCAGTAGAGCAATCTTCCAATGTTTCTGCTTCTGTACATGCTGTCTCAGACATTCTGGTGCTTCTGGTTAATAAATTATAAAGCCCATCATAAATCCTGTCATGATAAGTGTATACTTCTTTCCTGCCAAAATCCTTTTAGCTATAGCTCCTAGAATAGAAAAAGCCACCATATAAGAAGTTACTGTAAAAAGTCACAGTTCAGCTTATCTCTGCTCTTCAAAGGTTGTAGGGTTGTAGTCATCACAGTTCTTGGCCAAATGGCTAGAACTTCTAGGCTTATTACCTCAGACTTTTTATCTTAGTACACTTAACTAAAAATGACCCTATTCTTGATCTGCTACACTAGGTTTCTATCCCACCTTCCTTTTGGCCCTGTTTCATACAGTTTCTGAGGACCTCGTCACTGGGGCCTGTCTTGAGACAGCCTTTTGTTTTTACTTCTTCAAAAGCTCCCTGTGTGAATAACCAACCTTCCTCCTTCTCCTCCTTCTGTTCTTCCAGACAGAAAGAAACATTTCCAGAGGAGAACCAAAGACCGTTATGTCCATGACAGACCTCCTTACCTGTCAAGGCCAGTATTACTGATTGCCCAACCACCTCTAACTGACTTGGCTCAGACAGGCTGTACCATGCAAACAGCACATGCGGAAAATTCTTCTTAGTGAGCTCATCAGAATAAAAAAAGAATTCTTGAATATATATGAGGAATTAATAAAATTAAAACAAATAAAATTAAACAAATCTTTATTAACCATGCTTGTTTGTCTACAAAATCATATTCAGAACAGATGTCAGTGTTTGTGATAAACATCCCATACTATTTTATCTAGGTCCAGCCAAGTACTCTTGCATCCCTTAGGTCTTCTCATTCTTTTTAGTCAGAGCTAAACAGAACTAAATGTTCTTTTTCATTTGAAACTTCTCTACTGAGATGACTTGTTGGTTTTGATCAGTCATGACTATGAAGATGCTAGAAAGTCAGGAAACTTAAGAAATAAGCTCAAGAAAACAAAAAGCATATAATGATAGTCCTGAAAACAAACTGATAGTTGCACATGATAGAAAATTTGCATGATAGAAAACACATGCATTAAATGCATTTAAATTGTACAAAATTTAGAAAATGTGCTAAAAATATCTACCACTGTTACTCAGGAAAATTAAAATACTTTATTTCTGTGATAGAGCCATACACCTGTGTTATGTGATATTGCATCTTCAAAAAATAAACAGCGCAACTCCAGACATATGCACAAACGTCCTAATATTAAGATTTAATTTTAGCTTGTCAGTTGAAGATTTTATTAACTCTAATTTCATAAACTTAAAAGTTAGAAGATTCTAAAAGTTCCATTAATTTAAGATTTAAAAGCTCTGTGCGGTGCATACTGAACAAATGGAAATAAATCCAGCTCTTCTCCTGTTTACATCAAATATTTCTCTCTACTAAGTGTAAAATGGAATTTAAAAAGCAAAAAGGGTATGAATTATAGAATGAAAAACAGCAATTGTTTGTCTGATATCGTATGGCGTTAGCAGGGGACATGTTAACTCCAGATCAAATGTTAACTTCAACTAATGATAGTTAAACATCTACACACAAACATCTACAGAGAGTGATTTGTATGATTTTGCTCTAAAATTCTCAGAGCATTCTGAACAAGAAAAGTCTATCATAAGTAGAATGGAAACTATTCAGTCCTTCTGTTCCCTTGAAGACAGCCCATTAGCTTTAAATTAAAAAAATATCAGCACTAATATTAAATAAAATGTAAATGTTGTCATAAAATGTCAATTATTCTTTATTTTATAGCTGCTACCCAAAATAACGATTATTATTATAACTACGTGCAAGGGAAGAATCTAAGTTCTGATTTTTTGTCTCAGCAAGAAATTTCTAGTTGCACGTTAGGAAGGAAGTTGTGGTGGCAGAGCAGGACCACTGAGCTGGTGTTGAACTTACCGATCTCCCGACTTCTGGCGAAATTATTTTAATTAGTCTTCTCCTAACAGCATTTAAACAAATCCTGGGCTGCCAGGGAAGGAAGAAATGATTTCTCAGTCAGATAGTTTACTTAGGTCTTTTTCTCCTGTGCCATAAATCTTGGTATAGAGATTATTAGTGTCTTAAGACTTTTTTTTTAAACAATGAACTGTGACCACTTTACCCACTGAAAAGCTCACACATCATTCAAGTATAAATGTCCTGTTCCTGCATGGTTTATTTTCACACCATTGTTGGGCGCTAAAATAGTTTTACACCATTTATGAGACAGGGACATTTTAGCTAATCCATCTAGGCTGTTACAAATATGCCAAAGCAAAGAATTACTGGTGGTAACCGTGTGTAAGCATGCAGTGCTGAGGCTACTTGCACTGGAGCCTGGCGTGTTTAGCGGGTCCTGGTGTATAATTTGAACGATAAATTTGCCGACTAGCCGGCAGTGGTGGTGTGTGAGCTGCGCGACACGCAGGCAAGCTCAGGACACGTTTCCACCTGAAGCTGAATGCAAGAAACGATGAAGGGAAAATGCACGTGCTAGCCAGTTCGTGTGCACGCTTGCGGGCCAGCAGAAAGCTATGGTTTTGTTGTCCACATGAAAATTTTTCTGCCAGAAAGCACGGAATTGCCCTCTCTGCCGGGCGCGAGGCGCTCTGTGCCCTGCTCGCGCGGTGGGTGCCCGCGCGGCCCCGCTCGCCCGCGCCACGCGGTTAAGCAAACACCGCGAGGCGGCCGCGGCACGGGGCCAGCGCAGAGGCCGGGAGGAGGGGATGAGGCTGGGAGGAAATAAGAGCAAATTCCTCTGAAATGATCTGACAGGAAATGACAGAGTGTCAGCCTTATATAACCACACGGCGAGAGGGAGAAGGCGGGAGAAGTTCTTCCTAAACACAGAGCGGTGCCAGATCTCGGTAGGTGAGGATGATGAAATAATAAAGCATTTCCCGTGTGTGTTTTTCATTAGGCCTGTTTTGTTTTTCTTCCAAGTGCTGTGGAAACAGAACAGAAGCCCATGTTTCAGCCAGGGCTGCAATGGCCTCCTCCCAGGGGAGTAGCAGCTGCATAAATAGGAGGGAAGCCCTCAGTGGAATTGCTTCCAACACCTTTCTAATGGAAATAATGATTTGCAAAGCCCAGTTTATACCTTTGCCACATAATTAGTAGCCAAGATTAAAAACATTGTTCCAACTCCCAGCATCCTTCAAATCTGGCAAGACCCTAACGGTTCCGCTGCGCTCCAAAAAGGGAGCCGGAGCGGTCACTGTACGGACCGGCGTAG
The DNA here is from genome assembly GCA_034781795.1 of Crypturellus tataupa. NCBI lineage: Eukaryota > Metazoa > Chordata > Aves > Tinamiformes > Tinamidae > Crypturellus > Crypturellus tataupa. Next base: position 3,684,555 of record JAWLRI010000251.1, on the reverse strand, counting down.
GCAGCTGAGTCGGGCCCTTGAATCAATCAACACTTATTATATGGAAATTAACCGGTTTGATGTCAATTAGTGGAAATTTGTTAGCAGACATAACCTATGAGACATTTTATTTTGAATTCTAGCACTCCTCATTGAAGTTGGCTTGGATGGGGCCAAGGACCAAGACACACGTTTCTCAAGACTCGGCACCGAGTTAATTAAAAAGAAGGGGGGTGGAAAGGAAACTGTATCAAAACACACGTAGCTTATACCATTTATTAGGCAGGAGAAGCACAAGGAGCTGAGTGTCAGCTTTTCCCTGTAAGGACACAATTTCTAGTCACAGATTTAGGTGTGAAACAGTCTGTGCTGTATGTGTTGATACTGGGAACAGAAGAAGGAGGGAGTATTTTTAGACTAATGGCAATACCTAACCTCATTTCATGTTCATTTTAAACTAAAAGTGAAACTTCTATTCCACCATGTTCTTATAAATTATATTCTCACATTAAGAAAGTAGGAGCTTCTAAATTAAGAATATCTGACTTCATCATTAATTTTCCTCCTAAGAATAACTTAAAAAATTGAAATTTTGGCAAGCTGCTCAAGCCAGGAGGGGTGATGAAAGATTTTCTTATGACTTAAGGACATTACCTGCCCGGGCCACAGCAACTGCTTTATCGTTACTGTGAATTCTGCCTTTTGTTTCAAGCCTGTGTATGGCACCATCCAGAGTAGCAGCCTGCTGCTACAGCAGTCAAATTAACTGCTAGGACTGTGGGTTCAATCCCCAAGTTTTACAGCAATCCTGAAAAACTTACACAGGCTCGGAGTTTTGCTGCAATATGAAAAGCTCTTGTGCGTTTTGAAGCAAGGATTTCCACAGAGCTTGTGGAAATTGCTCTGTCATTCCTCTTAACTTGATCATGTTATGCACAGCATGTCACCCTCCCACACATGTTGCTGCAATATCAAGAGTCAAAAATTAAAAGTAATTTGAAGTTTCCTTTAAAATTAAGTGTTCTAAAAAATTTTGCAAATACTTTAAATCAGTAGCGATAATTTTTCTACTTGTTTAATTTATAAACAGTTAATAAATGAGGCATTCAATGTAGTGCAGTACAACACTTCCAAAAGTTGACAATGGAGACAGCACTGTCAAAATATAATGTCTTTCCTTTGATACTGATAGGGGTTCTGTAACCTACATGATCAATGCAATTTATCACCAGATTCAGGCAGTGACAGCACTTACTTGAGAACAGCCTGATAAAGTTGCAATTATTTCTAGATACCGTTGGCCATCCAAGCTTCTGTAATGTCACTAAGAGCTGACTCTGAGGCCAGCAGTCTCTTTTGGGAGGGTCATGTTTATGTGTAATCATGTAGCTACAATCATCACCTTGTAGTATTGTTGGAAAAAATAGTTTATATAAAATAGATTGTTTCTCTATTCTTGCTTATATGAATTTAAAATTTAAGAATAAAGATGTAGTAAATTAGCTATGTTGCTTATGGACAACTTGCTTTTCTCAAAATTAAACGTCAAAAATGTTAAACCTTCAGAAATTTCTAAAAAAAGCATTTGTAAGTAGGGTGCTAAAGTCTGTTCATCTAGTAAGGAGTAGGTTCAGAGACTGTGAAAATGGTCTACCTGTAACTAGGAGGTGAAACTCTAACAGCGTATTTTGAGATCACTAGGGCTGTAAGACAGCTCTTAGGAGAGCCTTTCTGGGTGCAAATATTCATGTACAAGATACCGAGGAGAGGGATGAAGCTATTACTTTATCAATCTTTTTCTGTTCTGCTTTTACAAACTAGCCAAGTAAATTAAGAGACAGAAACTTCAAACTCAGGATCCTGGAGACATCTCTTACACCATCAGGAGGGACTGCAAATAATTTTCAAAGGCTGTTCATATGATGAAAGAGCAGAGCTTTAGGTGTCCTTTAGTACTCTCACTAACCACTCTATGAAGATACAATAGTCAGTTCTCTGACACTTTAAAATATACTTTTTTCTATTTATATGAACTAAGATAACTGGAAGCAGTGGAACTCAGTGCATCTCATGGTTTTTATGATACTGTATAATTTGAATGTTTCTGTGCATTATAGCTGAAATTAATACATACATTCTAGACAGAAAGTCTAACTAAAGATGTATTTTTCAATTCTTATTATAGAAGCTTGATAACAATTAAGATGAGGTGCAGAGCTGGTCTGTTAGTGAGCACCTACTCATCACAAGGTGATAATG